>JAPMOR010122473.1:0-37555 GCA_026543865.1 Argiope aurantia | reverse complement strand
AACATAAAATCAACATTCCATCTAGCAATGAAATCCATCGAACATAAAATCAACATTCCATCTAGCATCTTCCAATTAATTAAAGCAAGGCGTTTTTAGTATACTTTTATTGCATTAATCCCTTAACTTACGATTTTAACTTCTCAATTAGATGACATCCTATTTGGAACATTAATTACTTTAATTTCTATATGCTTCTCAAACTCGTCATTGTCTGCGAATTCTGAGACACGATGAAGAACTTTTAATTTTGAACGTTGGTCTAAATCGGTAATTGTCTCCAAGCATTTCTGCCATTCCAGCGAGCATTTGATGCTACATGGAGTTTTGTTAAAAAACGAGCTTCGAATCTGGAACCCTCCGATTCTGGAGACTAGACCTTATCACAAGACTAGCATGGCCTAGAATGATGCTGGACCTTGTTCTAACACAATTTACATATGTATACGTTACAGTGAAAGACCGGTATCAAGAAAACCGTTATTCTCAGGTGAATATGAGCATTCTCATAGTCGCTTGATGCATATCCGAAATATTAGTTAAATATCATTATTTTTCACTTATACCGGTAAATGTATACATTCAGAATGTATTAATGGTGAACGTTAATTAAAACGTTTTGTTACGTTAAGACAAAATCTGCAATTTTTTAAATCGTACTATATTAAATATTTTGATATTAATTGAAATAAGACAAAGCTTAAGTAAAAGTCGAGATAAAATGCTGTACTTAAAACGGATAGTTCATTCTAAATGAGAAAGAATAATGCCAATTATAAATTTACACAAACATAATGTGATTAACGTTATACAATTTTCATTATTGTATCAACTTTTCTGTTCGCTTCTCAGACCAATCTTTTCAGCATCTGGTTTCGCCTCTCACCAGAGGTTATTTGTGCTTGTCGATCTACGTCGACATTAGTACAAGAATACAACCAAGTTTTCGATTTTTCATCGGCTTGTTTGGTATGTGTTCATTTACCATAGAATATTGACGTTCTATATTTTCGGTCTTTCGCAGTGTCATACAAATATTATATAAGTGTGTGATGGTGACAGAGAGGCATTTGATGGAAAAAGTATTTTGCGACTCTGATGTCATCCATTTTAGAGATGATGGTCATTTAATCATTTCAAAGACGTACTTTGTCTTTTGTTTACAGAAAAATTCATATCTTTCAAAAAACTATATTTGCATTTATCATAGATAAATTAATATTCAAATCGAAAGAATTTGCTTCGTGCAGAAGACTTTTTGCACCAATAGCTGTACCTTACTAAAATACCGATATAGTTACTGGATGCAATCGTGGCATTGAATAACTAATATTTCAAAAGATTTAATTGAATTATTTCTATGCAGAAAATGTTCATATAACAATACATAGCAATGTAGAATCTAATTTAATCCGTTGACGTAAATGTCATCAATAAGCATCTAGTGTTTGTGGACGTAAATGCAAATGAAGACAGTGGCTGTCCTATATTCTAAGTATTGTACATAAATGATTAAAAAGTATGTAAGTATATTAAAAACATTTACTTCTAAAGGCTTCTAATTTTCTTCCAAGAATGAATGATGGAATATTTTATGATTAAGTTTTACAAATTATTTCAATTATTCAGAGAATTGGAAAATATTTGCACAAGCGTGCTCGCAAAATTTAATGGCGTGCACAGTGGCACAAATTTCCTGCATTTCAGTTTCTTTTATAGTGCAATTGTGACAGTATTAGAAATTTTGTTTGAAATTATTGCAGGAATTTTTTTATAAAATTTGCTATTTTACTCCATCCCTCCACCCCGTCTGAGTATTTTGGAGTACAGTATTTTTTGACATTATGGACCGCCATGGAGAAAAAAGTTGCAGCGGAAAGATTACTGTGAAAGTGACGAGATTTGCTTTTCAAATAAAATAAATATAACTAATTATTATTACTAAACTATATAAATTATTATAACTACTAATTATAACTAAATATAATTAATTATAATTAACTAAATATGTAAAATAAAGTTATTTTTTTAAATATATATTTTTCCATTTTACTAATTTATTCTCAGAAAATATCGTTCAGGTTTGCACATTCAATTCTTTTGTATTTCAGAGCTATTAAAAACAAATGACGATTATGGAGGTTAGCCATTTCTTAGGATAATCTGTTAGAAAATATAATAATGTTATCCTATAAGTAAGAAATTTTAATCGAACTCCTCAAGAACAAACTAAACAAACTAAACAAAGGAAGTTTTTTTTCATCCATCGCCTATTTCAAAGTGAGTATCAATAGGTTAAGCCTATAAGTGAGTATCAATAGGTTAAGCCTATATATCATCGATTATCTATTCTGTAAAATGAAATAGTTCAACCTAAAATGAAGTGAAGTTGAAATAAATTGTTACAACAAACTCAGAAAAAAAGATTTTAAAAGTTTTAGCTTTTACAATTCTTATTTTTTGAAACCGAAGTATTTTCTTCATTGGAAAAAGTTGAAATCCCACCCTGTTCTAAAATATTTTGTTCTGCGATAAAAATGTGCTTTGTTTAGATATTTGAAAGTGACACTTTCTAAATTTAAGCTATTGTTCAAATGTTATCCAAGTTTTATCACATAGCGTTGTCTGGAATTGGGCACATTATAGCAAAATCAGGGTAAATATATCACACATTGGGTAGATTGCATCATTCAAACAAATAAACATACAAAAAGTTACGTAATTGCACTTTAAATAGATTAACCGATAAAAAAAGAATTAAACGTAAAATTGAATTCAGTATTTAAAGTTTGCATATTTTCAGTGCGATGAATAAAGATAATTATAATGAGAGGAAGTTACTATCTCTATCAATTTTATTCAAATTGAAAGACATTTCGGTCATGATTAACATGGAAATAAAAGTGAATATATTTTTTAAAAAGTCTGTTAGATAAATCAAATTTTATTCAAAAAGAAAAAATTTCAGAAAAATATAACAATGAAACGCATGTTTCAAAAATATATATGTAACATTTGTTTCCGATATAAAAAATATTTCTAAAGTAAATTTGTAAAAATCACTATATTTACTTGCAATTCTTATACTACTTTGTTAAAGGGATAGATTGAAATAAACGGTTTATGAAACTGAAAATTAATTTTAAATTTATTAAAGAAAAGAGGAAGGAAATGTAACATATCGTAATTGGCTTACACATATAGCACTTTTCTATAACAATTACACTATTTTAAAATTTTTTATCTATTCCACACCAAAATTAATTAACACAATATTTTTAAAATTATTTAACGCGATTTTTTAGATTTATTGAGGTTCAAGATTAATCCTATACAATAAACTTTTAATATACTACACAATTTTTCATTTTTTTTAATGATTTATCACGATTTCGTATATCAAAATATTGTTCTACCCCTGTTCTATACGGAACCCTTTCTGCTAATACTTTATGTCAGAAATTATAATCCAAAAAAAAAAGTGTCTAAATTAAATTTTATTGATACGCAATGTATTTCTTAAAATTTTCATTTGAAAAATACTTTTTTACCCCAATATTTTTTTTGCCGACTGTTTATTATAAGTTACATTTAAAGACTAGATCAAATTTTTATTCCAAAGTAGTAAGAAATTTTTTTTACAAACTGCATTTCAAACTATAAAACATTTCTTGATTAATTTTATTTTTGCTTTATTTTTAATATTTTTAAAAATAACTTTACATGTTATGTATGCCAAGTACCCCAATACTTTTTTGGGCGACTCGATATCTTTAAATATATCTTTTTTCTTGGTTTAGTTCACCGAAAGATAATGAATATTGGTGAAGATTTCTTAATGTTACTTCTTCCTTTCTTCAAAAATATGTTACTTAGTATATTAGTGTCTCTAATAACTTTTTAAGATTAAAATCCATAATTGCTTAGTATGAATATTCGATTTTTGAATTCCCTTATTCTCTTGAGATGGAAGATTAAATTTGATTTATGGACATTATTTATAAGAATTATCTTTAAAAGTAAAAAAAAGCGAAAAAATTTATATATAAACTTTTTATTGATTAAAAGACAGTAAGATTGGATCTTTCATTTTAAATGAAAAAAGAAGGATATGAATTACTCTTATCAAATACATCTTCGTCTAAGAAACAAACTGTTCGATTGACAAGGACAAAATTTATTCCTTAATTGAAACTAAACCTCTCTTACTCATCTCCAGCTAATGGACAAACACACATTAGAGCTTTATGACCACAGAGAAAATGAGGTTACTCGTCTGGGCTACCGATTTTCAATTTCTTTGTGTTTAAACTGAGCAAGTCACTAAACATGTATAAGTCATTTTCTGGAGTTTTATTAGACACGTATGTTTTGGTACTTTCACTCAGGGACTGCCATTATATCTTAGTTTTATATACATTATTAAATCTCTATGCAATCGAATCGATAATGTTTTACTTGTCACAATTTTTATGTCACGAAACTTTTTTCGACGAGAAATAAAAATTTTCTTTTCAAGTTGTTCTTTCAGAAAACTTTTTCTAAAATATCACAAGATTTCTCAGAGGAAAAATATTTCTTAATTTAATCTTTTCTTAATTTTCCGATGCTAAATTCAAAAATCAAGCAAATGTTAGTTTTTTTATCTGTTGAAATTTTTTTCTTTTTGGAGGTATAGGACTGTATTAGGAGACAATTTAAAAAAATAATATATATTTTCTTTAATGTTATTTTTCAACTGTATATGTTTCAAAACTCTGAAAATATTGCAAAAGCAAGCTTTCAAAATATTTTAATAAATTTGAGAAATTTGACAAAAAGTAACTAAAAAAATTAGCCTCCCCCTAACAGTCAGACAAAATTATATTCTAAACATACATACATTTTTGCAGGATTACATTTTTTATGAAAGTTTTCTGTGTTTTCTGAAACATTTCTTATTTCAAAATATTGAGATAAAACTGAAAAAAAGTTACTAAATTATTAATTTTTCATAAAAAATATACCACTTATATTCAATAGACTGTTTTTAGAGGAAAACATTAAAAATTCTTCTTGGGAAGCTAGAAGGCAAAGGCAGATTCCTTTTCATCCTTTTATAAGTTTTTGTTTTCAAATTCCCTTCACTCTTTAGATAAAAACTATAAAATATTAAAATATGAAGCAACCATTCTAATGAATTTATTGTATCGAACATTCGGTATTTATATAAAATAAATAATATAAAAATAGTATGAAAATACAGGTTTGTTATAAAGTTTATATTATAAAAATGCTTTGAAGTTTTTAAGCAAATCCATAAGTTTTGAATCAGTTAAATATTAAAAGTTTATCTCTATTTTAAACATATTTGAAGAAACTCAATATCATTTTTAATTATTCTTCTTTCAATTAAGTGGAGAGAATACCGTTTTATGATAGAAAGTACGAATTTATCGTTTGAATTTTTACTTATATTGGAGGAAAAAAATCGTCTGCTTGTTTTCATTAATGTTGGAATTAAGATCACACTTCATTGCGGTTTTGAATGTTTCAATTATAACTATTAATTGGAATCAAAGGAAGTAAAAGAATAAAAAATCAGCATTAAAAAAATTTTACTTTGGTATTTGTGTATTAATTGCACGTTGCACTTATGAATATAATCACTAAGAAAAAATAATATTAGAAAATTATTTTAAAGAAAGAAATGGCCATACATAAGACCATAAGATCGGGATATATGCTAATGTACGATTCCAAGCTAAATTTTAAAAAAATAATAAACATATTAAAAAGAATTTAAAAAAAGCAGCTTCTGGAAATTTTTAAATTGATCTTTTACATAATGTTGCCACTAAATCTTTCTCTTTATTTTTTATTTGATTAATTTTATTTACATTTTTTATCTTCAATCCAAGTGCATTTGAACAATTTCAGAGTATAGAAATGAAATAAAGGAGGAATTTTTTAATTTTTTTTTCAAAACTAGCAACATAAATTGCTGATGTTAGAAATTATCAAAATTCGGGCTCGAAAATCACTGTTTGACCCCTAACTTTTAAACAATTGCAACTACGGAAAAATTTCAAAAACAGATTTGGTCGTCTTAATTAGACGCACATTCGATTTATTTTTCTATCTCTTTATTTATTATTTCTATTATCAATATTAAGGAAATTCTAAGGTAATGAAAATTTCAACTGTCCACCATTTCTACTCCCCTTTGAGAGAGAGAGAGAGAGAGAGTCTATTTACGAACTCATCCGAGGTTTTTACATTTCTGACAACATATTCCAAGCCAGTTGAAATCCAAAATTACTTTAATTATCTTGCTAACAAGATAATATAGGCAAAGTGTTATGCGCATATTGTATAATATATAAATTTTCGAATAAAGGGTGATTTTGTGTTCTAGGGACCATGATTGGTGAATATCTGCAGAAATTCTCAAAGTCTTGTCATGAGAACCATTGCAATAGGTAGTCTTCCTATAAGGAATCTACCAAAAAATTCGGGGAAAATCTCATACGATTTCATATCAAAATTTGAATACCTTTTTGGAAAATCATTGTTACCATTTTTTTTCAAAAATATAATTTCTTGCATTTAAAAGTTTCAATATTACACGAAATAATGCTTGTGAACTCGATAATAAAACACCTGCTCAGACTAAAAAATTTCGACAGACTAAAAAAATTTCGACAATTTTATCGAAATAGGTGATTTTAAACCAAATGGATACCTTAATAGGAAAAAAACACCAGGTTCCAAAATATTCATTTTTGGAATTGCAAGTATGATTTTTTTTCTTTATGCTATTAAGTGGTAAAGTTTTAAAAGGAACCTACGCATTTGAGGGAGAAAATTAGAATTTAGTATAACAGCTAAAATAACCACAAAAAAAATGGTTAATTTTTTTATGTTCTCACCTTTATATAAATTTTTAAAAGGAAAAGTGACAAGAGCATTAATAGACGAGAACTATGTTATTATCTAAGATTAAAGTGAAAAACATTCCATGCCATGTTTAAGTTAAGTGCATTTATTAACCGAAGAAAAAAAATTACATTTTTAATGACGCTGTACATGCCAGGTCAGTCCTCGGGCAAGCCCTTTCTCCGACCCCCAGTTTTGATTTTCATTTGAAGACAAATAGGAAATAGTAGAAATTTGAGCGAACAGCTGGAAAACCCGATAACCTTTGGAAGAAATGAAAACATTCTCTAGCGATGTGGGGAAAAAAAAAGGGCAGGTGAAAACTGAATTGAGACAAAGATTGCCTATGGGGTAATTCGATAACTGATATATCACGTTCCTTTTGAGCTCGTGATTAGAGACGTCAGGAAATGCGTGGTTTTTCCTTTCTGACAAGCTCTAATCAGACATGTTTGGGAGGCCTTTTCGCTGACAACTCACTTTTGTGCCACACGTTGGTAATTTTCGGATTTATTGACCGGAAAGGTTTCTTTTTACAGATTTTATGCCGGATGATAATATAAATTTTTTTATCCGCTTTCTAAGGAACCACCAAGTTTGCCCTTGAAAAAATAGTAAATTAAACTATTTGAAGAGGAAATGCGTGCTAAGAATTCTTAATATTTTATAAAATTTAAATAAAAAAATTCTGAAGAATAGGAAATATCTCCTTTCTCTATTAAGTAAATATTTGTATTGAAAAAAATGTATGTTTCTCAATTTCATCCAAATATTTCCAGTCAGAAAGTTTATCTAAGAACAAGACAAACATTTGAGAATTCGCTGACCTAATAGTGTGTTTGAATACATTTCTATGAAAGCCAAGAATTTAGAAATTTGGTAAGAATTGAAAAAGAATAAAAAAGTTTGAAATTGCAACCTAGCATTTCTTTTCAAGAAAGATTAGTCAAGAACAAGAATATTTGGAAGTTTGCCAGAAAAAAGTAAAAATGCGTGCCATTTTATTTGAAAGAAAAAGGAATATAAATAAGTAAAAATGAGGTATTTATTACTTCAAATATTAGAGTAACAATATTTGGACTCTAGCCTAAGCATTGAATATAATAGTTCTCGGCAATACGCCCAAAAGAAAGAAAGAAAAACTTGGAGAAAGAATAAAAATATTAAATTTTATCCAAGATTAAGCAGTGAGAAAATCCGACTTTTACCCAAGAATAAAAATGAAGATCCCAAACACTTACACAAAAATACATAGCCAAAATTAGAAATCTAAAAAAAATTCTTTGAATATTTGCAAAACATATGTAAAATTTCTTGAATTTATATTTCGAGAGAGAAATGTGTCCAATTTAAACCCATGAAGAAAGTAACAATTTCTCCTTATCAAAATTTAATTTAAAAAATCTTACGAATCGGTAAAATTTTATTTGTTCCTAAAAACAATAATTTGAACTTAGAAAAAGAATACGGACTTAACTTATTATTATAAGGTATTTTTTTCCATGATCCTGAAGGAACAACTCAATCCAACGGTAAGATATATTTTCTCCAATATTTTACATATTCTTTAACTAAAAAATAAGTAGAAGTTTTTTAATGGATTTAAATTTTAATTAAAACTAAGAGTTTAATTCTAAAACTGTTTTTCTTTCCTTTCTTATATTCATTACATAGATTTGCACATTTTAAACTAAAATTATGAAATGAATGATGTCAAATTTCGATTCTCTCCAGATAGTCAGTGGTACGAATGGTTTCTCAGTTCACACCTCAGACTATATAATTTCAAGCATGGGGTATTTTGAGGCATCAAAAATTTAAGCGATAGATCAGAGAATTTAGTACAGGATTTTATATTTTGAAAAATTTAAGCAGGAGAAAGGCATCAAGAATAAGCTGTGATTTATAACTTCATATTTAATTAATTATATTTGCTAAATTGGAAATAATACAGTAAAATTCGAACAATCTATCCGAAGCAAAAACAAAATTTTAGACATTTCATATTCATTTCTCAAAGAAGCCAACTTAACTTTTGAATCATTAACTTCCGAATTTCTCAAATTCACAATTCTAACCGGATGATAATCGTTTGGTCAATCATTTTAATACTGGTCATAAAACTCAACTCTGATCATATATTTCGAAAAATACGATTTTTTTAATTATCAGAAGAAAAATTGTAATCTAATAAAATTAATTTCTCAAAGCAATTTTATTGTCAGTAAAATATTCAGTTTTTTTTTGTTGTTGTTGTTGTTTTGTTTATTTTTCAGAAATAAAGTTTTTGGTTTTCAGAAATATAATAGATTTATTTTGGTGAACTAGAATCATTCCCAAAATTTTTATTCGAAGATGCAATAATTTTCTGATAATGCAAGAATCTCAGTTTTAAATTAAACATTTTTGGCTCTTGGTAAACTTCATGGAATATGTATTTTCAAAACTAAGTCATTCATATTTGTTTGTTGTAATACAATACTTGAATTCTTGTATAACAAATTATGTAGTGGGCAAATTGAACTAGTGGTACAAGATGAGGAATAACTTAGTTTCACATTGCTCAATTCTCATACCCTAACGAATACTACTTGCATTATATTTTGCTAGACGCTAAAACCTCGCGCAAGAAAATCTCTGCCAGCATTTTGTTGCTTGTTATGAATTAATGTGTCGTAATTTTCAAGACCTTCAACGTATAATCTCGCGGGCAAATACAAAATATATTTGAAAATTCTTTACCATACGTGACTACCTTAAACTAAATACTTATCATAATTATTATTCATAAATATCTCTATTCCTACTAATCTTACAACAAAAATCAAAAATATATCAAAAATAACATTTTCGATCGGGGCAAGTTGAATATCATTCCAATCCCTACCCCCAGTTACCATTTATTTAAATTCTTTGGTATTTATATGCATTCTTAAAAAACATTTTGCATGATTTTTCTTTATCTTCATGATCGTAAAAAATATTCCGAACTTGTATAGGTCTTCAGATTTGAAATAATATTTCGTAAATTCATCTATGAAAGATTGGTTCAGACAAAGAATAGACACGAATATTTAAAGCAACTCGGAGATAAAAAAAAAATGATATTTCAAAGAAACTGAATTAACATTTCTGTAAAAACTTAAGAATTTCGAACTTCTTACACTCCTTATGTCAGCTCAAACTTCCGAAGAAGGTAAAGTGCAGAATATTGCCGACGATGAGATCTGAATTTATTGCAATGAATAGTGTTGGAAATGGCATGCATGGTAACGCGAGTGTTAATCAGATTTTAAAGGAAAATGTTTTCCTAATTTTTGTTTATGAAAAATAATGATTTAGAATTCTATTTATTTAGTATGAGCTAAGATTTTAAAAAACTTAACCCTTTTATTACATATTATTCAAAAAGAAATATTTAATTACTCAACGCACTTTCTTATATTTTCCAAGAAAAAATGAATTATGTTTTTGTCAGAATTATTATCCCATCCCGGGTTGAAAATAATCATAATGCGCAAGTGTCGTCTTGCTCCCGTACCTCAGCAAAATGACAATTTTGCATTAGATTTTTTTTATATGAGCAAAATGATTGTAACTATATTAAAATAAAAATTTATCCAAATAGGTGAATGTGACAAAAGATTGCTGTAATAGTGCGTGAAAATAAAATCAATTTACCTCAAAAAAAAAATTTATTCATAAGGATCAATTGTTAACTTTGTCAACTTATCCAGTTTCCCTATAAGAGAACTTCACATAAAGACATTTAGTAAAATTTATCAGAAGAGTTGATTTTATCAATTAATTCAGTCAAATTTTCAAATTAAAAATATGCCATACAAGAAAATTAATAATTTATCAATCATTTAAAACTCCGTATCAGTAATTTACCGACGGTACTTTAAAGTACCGTTTAAATCCGGTTGATTTCTGCGTAATATGATTATTTTTTAACAGCATTTAAAAGAATACGAAGAAAGTATTTCTATTAAAGAAATAGATATCAACTAAAATCAACATTGAAAATCTTTTAATTATTAAATCAATTAAGTTATTTCAATTAATTAAAAAGTTTTTTTATTCTTCCGTAGGTTTATTCTGTACCAAAACTTAACTAATGATTCAAAAATAAATTTGAAAAAAACTGATAATATAATTCGGTAAATACAACGTTAAAACAATACGAATTTAGACCAACCACAAATATAATATTTACAAAGAAGTGCAAAAGAATTCAGCACGAAATATCGTTGGCATGTTATCATACTCAACCTAAATAGATAACTCAAGGTAAAGTAAAAAATATTACCGAGACATTTTATTTTATAATGATAAATAGAAGGAGAAATATTAATACAAACTCAGTTTCTCAGATTTCTTTGAAAATTAAAAACATTACATACTATTATTTTATAACACTAGTTGAAGGAGAATGTTATACGAAAGTGAACGTTCCACTTCAGAATCGAGACTAGGGCATATTTGGACAGTTTAGTTAAGTGACGCTAATTCCATTTATAATTTATTGAATCAAATATCATTTCGAAACATCATTTAGATTAATCAATTATCATTTATATCACTCACAAATATCATATATACAAAGAATCAATACAAAAGAATTTAATATGAAATGTCATTGGCATGTTATCATATATAGTATAAATAGATCTTTCAAGGTAAAATAAAAATATTATCCGAGCAAATTTAATTTTATATTAATAAATAGAATGAGAAATATTACATAAATAAAATTCAGTTTCTAAAATTTATTTGAAAATTGTAAGAAACTTTAAAAAAAATATTACATACTATTATTCTATAACACCAGTTGAAAGAGAATGCCACATGAAAATAAACTTCGTTCCACTTCAGAATCGAGACTAGGGCATATCTGGACAGTTCAGTCAAGTGATGCTAATTCCATTTATAGTTTATTGTATGAAACATCATTTCTTTTTAATCACAATTTATCTTATCTTTGTTGTGTTACCCAATTTTTATTTTTTTTAACCAGCTCGCATTTCCTTTTTTTTACATTGTAATTTGTGGCCCGAAAAAAATTAGCTTTCACTTGTATCATAGTTTATCATTTTTTTTATCAACGCAATTTCCATTTCTTTGTCAGAAATTAGCGATGCAGTTTATTTACAGGTTAACAAATAAAATATCTTATATTTTAATTTCCATTGCATTATTTTTCTTAATTTCTTTTAAAGGGCAGATTAACTGCTCCTGGAAAAGATGTTCTTGTAAACTAACTATAATGTAGATCAATGTGTAACTATAATGTAGATCCAATGTGATGAAAGTAAATACAATCAGTTTTATTTCCAAAACTATTTTATAATATCAATATAGAAATTGTAATGTAATAAAAAAATATAATTATATAAGCTTTGCTTTCATAAAATATTATCTAAATATATTATCTCCAAGATGCCTTTTACGTTTTTGATTTTTTAATTTGAAGCTTTTTCCTGCGTATTTGTTTTGTTAATTAAATGATTGTGCTTACTGGTTTCGATTTGTATAAATTATTTGATTTTCTGATAGTGATCACAATTGATTTAACTAAATGAAATAATGGAAAAATTAGCAGAGGATCCAAGATTTAACAAACTATATTTTGTACAATAATATATCTGGATGTGACAATCTGTGGAATATTGCCACTCACCATGACACGGATAGCCCCTATGTTATCTAGTGGATTTCAAATTGAGACATTAGTACTTGATATTTCATGGGCCACAGAGGCCTGGTGGTAAGGTCTCGGCTTCGGAACTGGAGGGTTTCAGGTTCGAGATCCGATTCCACCGAAGAACCGTCGTGTAAGCGGGTCTGGTGCACGTTAAACGACCTCCCGCTGGTATGGCATGTTGTGGAGAGGGGGTCCTCGTCATCTGCCCACGGTTCAAAATTACGAGGTTCGTCCCAAAATAGCCCTAGTGTTGCTTTAAAACGAGACGTTAATATAACTAAACTACACTAAAAACTAAAGGACTTGATATTTCCATGCTGTTCTTCTTGGTATAAATTGAAGTTGGTTAGATGACAGTTCCAGTCATAGCGTTTCACAGGTGGTGATTGTGGTGTTTTGTTTATTCAGAGAATCTATTAACCGGCAGCTCCATCTTAAGTGAATCTCACGATAGTGTTAACATTCTAACCGAAATATGCGTCATGATTATTAAATCAAACAAGTTTTCCCAGACGATGAAGAAATGTTAATCCCAATAAAGCATAATAATTATCGCTTAAACAACTTTTACTCAGCTCCGATTCTGTATTGCTCTTCTCATTTAATTGAATCGTGCTTTTCAGTTATTATGAGGAGTATTCCTAATAAATGAGAATGCAAGGATGTTTCGGGTACAAGGCTGAATAGCTAGTCCTCTCACCCACACAAACATTTTGAAGTTTGTTGGAGTATTTTTTACTCCAACAAACTTGATACCATTTCAAATATCTGAACAAAGGCATTCTAGTAGTTTATTTTAAACATTATTTGACACTGTTAAAATTTGTCTTCATCAAATTTTAGCAGAGCAAACAATACAGAATAAATGAAAGAATTCATGATAATGAATCTTACTATCTGTGATGAATAATAAAACCCAGATGACGGGTAATTCACCGCATATTATCTCAATTCAAATTTCCGCATGTCTTTTTCAATGCCTTGTTTTGCAATTTCACCATCCGACGTTAATTCACCAAATTATCTTTTGATTCGACCTGTTTGAAGGATGACTTACTTCAAATGCAAAATATACTCTTTATAAATGGGGTTTATGTAAATCGATTTATATGAAATCGGTTTAAAACTAGATTCATGAAATTATATTAAAACCTTATATAAAGCTGGATTTAAAAAAGGAAATAAAGTCAGATTAATAAAATCATTCTTAAGAAAACAGCTTCAAATTGTAGTTTAATTTGCTTTAAGAAATGCTATTTTGGGATGTATTTCGTCAGTTTGTGAGGGCCGCGGTGACCTGGTGGTAAGGTCTCGGCTTCGTAACCGGAGGGTCTCAGGTTCGAGACCCAATTCCACCGAAGAGTCGACGTGTAAGGGGGTCTGTTGCACGTTAAATCCATCCTGGCCAAACGTCCTCCCGCTGGTGTGGTGCGGAGAGGGGGTGCCAGCTCAGGTGTCGTCCTCGTCATCTGACCCAGGTTCAAAATTACGAGGTCCGTCCCAAAATAGCCCAAGTGTTGCTTCAAAGGGACGTTAATATAACCAAACCAAACCAATCGTCAATTTGAACTGCGGCCAAATAAGGTTAACATCCCTTTTCTAAATACCACACCGCATAAGAGAGTTGGTGCTTGACGACATCAGATTTAACGTGCATCAGGTCCACGTACAAAGCATATTTATAGTGAAAATGGATTTGGCAGCTAGAAATCACTGATTCCAAAGCCCACAAACCACCAAGACTAGTACTTTCTGTCATAGAATCTTGTACGTCTAAATCTATCATAAAATTTATCATCAGCTAAATTATCCCAATAATCATGGTTAGCTGCTTTGGATGTATATTCTCTGTAACACTTTGTGTTATGGTTATTTTTTATCATCTTATATGCGTTATAACTTTTTCCTAGCATTTTAAATACATTTTGGTTATATTTTAGCATATACGCATTATGGCAATTTCCTAACATATTGTTGCTTTATGACTATACCTTAAAATATTGTTTCTTTATGGCTATTTCTTATAATTTGAAAATCAGCTGATTTGAAAACAATCTCTTAGTTCTTATTAATGAGACTCTCACATTTATATTAATAAAATCTAGTTGACCTTTAAGATTACAACAAATTGTATGAAGAGATATATCTCTCTGAAATACTTTGTCTTTTTCGTTTTCAAAAGAGAATACTATCTAAGAAATTTTCAGTCAATAAAATGGTCAATTATTAATTTATTTTATTCACAGAAAGTTTCATTAAAGTTATAAAAGTAAAATTTACAAATTTTTTAATCAAATTTTTGTGATAAAATTATCTTTTTAATTGAATATTCTCCCCATATTCTAAAATTTGTATATTACAGACATTCAAACAAAACACAAATAGTAGTTATCTTGTTGATTGAAATCTGATAAATGATTGCGTGTTAAAAAGTAAAGTGCGATATGAGGTAATAAATTTAGGCTGATACGAAAATCAAACTTAATATGTCTTCATATCTGGAAGTTGATAGCCTATTTTGAAGCTATGGAAAAGATGAATAATAAATTTAAGGAATTGATGATTTAGAAGTAAACAAGAAGTTAACCAATTTTTAAAGAAAAATCGTTTTATATTTGTGGTTAAAGTAAACATTTCATTGTTCTCATAAAAATTTCATTTAATATCATAAAACCTATTTAAGCCTTCTTTAGTCATCATTTTTATCCTTAAATAGTCACAACGTGTGTCACGGATAAAGAATATCTATTCAGTGCAATGTTCATTGACTTTTAATAATTCTCCCTTTGTCCTACTGAGCAATAAAGAAGCATCTTGTAAGAAAATTCAGTTAACAATGAATTAAACCTAGAATAAAACAATAGAAAATAGATTAATCTGTTATGGTTTGCTTATCTGTGAGGTATTATGACAAAATGAGATTTAATCAACTTAACACGCAATCCAAGCTCAACAAACCGATGAGTCATTTGTATCTTTTTTACAAAATGTATTTCAAATGTATTTTTTTTTTATTTTTACAAAATGTATTTTATTCTTTTTTATAAAATGTATACAAAATGTAAATGTAAAACGTATTTTCAACGTTCTTTCCAGAAGTGCCATATTTGAGGACATTTTACTTTGCTGCTAAACTACTGAGGGTTTTTTTCTTTTTACTTTTTTTGGCTGTGAAACATCCAAAGATAAAATATTGTAATCATCCAAAATTCGATCTGGAGATTTTTCATTAATTTTCATTTTTTAAAATTTCTCCAAATCTAAAAATCATTTTTGAAATTCTGTATACCTGTTTGTGAACACGATAACTCATAAAACTTTGCGCTATATGGATGGAATTTTGTACATGATCTTTATATTAATATGCTAGGTTTTTGTGAAATTTTAGACGAAATCTGTTCGATAGAAGTCTCTCTGTCCTTCAGTATATTTGAACACTATCAAACGAAATGTTGTCTTTTGCCATCAAAATCATTATAAACCGATATCAAAGTTTGACAATAAGTTCACCATATCCTGTCTGCATATTTGGCAGTGTTCTAATGCAATAACACAAAATCACAGCGATTCAGTTACCTGAAATTTGACAAATAAATTTTTCAATAAGGCTGTAGATCTACATCAAAATTTAGGCTGAATTGGTCAGTGAAAAGATATCCAGAATGCATTCACTGCTTTATTCAACATGTTCAGTAAGCGTGACTCTCCTGTGATTCACGCCTATTATCTAATTGTATCGAACCATCTATTTAACTAAATGACCCCTTTCTCTACCATAGTAAAGAGATAGCAAATAAGGAGTAATCTAATTAGATAGATGGCCCTTAGTCGTGGCAGTGACCGTGTTAATATTTCCCCTTACTGTATTATAACCTAATGAATCCGAAAACGTGCCATATTTTATAAATACAATACAATTCTATTTATCCAAATTAAACGAGATCGATCCAATTTAGGGAGAAATTCGGATGACTGGGGAAAAGTTCCGAAATTAAATTTAAAATCATCAAACAGAAAAAATTTAACATTATTAAAGAAATTAAGTGTATCAAATATAAAATACAGAAAACTGTAAATAATGTAAGAAACCTAAAATTAAATTGTGTATGAAGGCTCCTTAAATACATATGCATTAAAATTTTATATGAACAATAATTATTGTGGTAGGTAACACAAACTGCTTGTTGCGTTACCTTTTTACTTTCTTGAATGCCGAGGAAGCAAAGTAAACGTAATACAATTTTCAATCTTCCACGCTTCAGACCTCTCTGAAACCAAAACAAATATCCTGGGACTGTTAAGAACGCGATAACTAAACAGCAATTTGTGCTAGATGGGTGAATTTTGGTATATGATTTTAATATCAAATTTGGAACCTATTCCGTGAAGGAATTGATTATCTGTCGGTGTGTACTTTTGCATGAATATGAAGGCAACAATTCAAAAAGTAACTTACGTAAATGAAATTTGACTCACAGTTTTAGCATCTAAAATATAGATTTTTGTCAAATTTTGAACATTTGTCAAAGAATTGATTGTCTGTCTGCTTGCATATTTGCACGAATGCAAATGCGCTAAATAAAAAAAAATCAATGATTTCAATAAATGAAATTTGATATATGATCTTGTGATAACAATTTTAGTTCTGCTTCAAATTTTGGTTCAGATTAGAAAAAAGAAATACATAATACATATTCAAACTTCTGTTATTTTCATATTAGTTGCATGCTTGAGATTAATCGCAAAAAAAATCACCAGAGATTGCATTTTAATAGTCTTTTTCATATCAATTGTCCACTAACGGCATGCTGTTAATAATACACAAGTACCGGGTTTCTTTTTTATAATATTTCGAAATATATAATGCTCACATGCGGGAGTCAGGAAATAAAAATCTGGGTATTTGTTGCATTGAAGGCCTTGTCCAAATTTCCACAGTTTTATGCGGAGATAGGGAGAGGAGTAGGAGAGCAGAGTATTCGAGAAAGTCTCAGGAAGACTACTCCCTCTGGTTCAGCTACAGAAAAATTATTAATATTCTTTTCAGCTGCTTAATATATCAATATCTTTGATATGAGATTAATCTAACAAAATGTTATAAAGTTATAAATACTAAAAGATTATTATGGAGTTCTATTTGGACCCTATTTTTCTCTGGCTTGGAAGTATCTTTTCACTTCCTGTTTTATTTAAAGAATTGGTTATCACTTTCAGAAAAGAAAATGAGAAATTAATATTGAGTTCGCTGACATGGCGATTTCAAGAGGAAGTAGATTTCCTTCTTCTTCTTGTGTACAACCGACCACCTCGCCACCACTGAACGTTGCAGTATCGACAGAATTTGTTGTAGCCTTCTGCTATCTTTAGCACAGTCCATCCATAACACTGACTGATAACTTCGAGGCAGTTGGCCTCTAGCCACAAATTGGTCAGTCACTGACCTTCCTCCTCGTCTTCCCGTTCACCTATCTTCCTATTAAACGAGGAACAGGCCATCACTTAAAGAAAATCTCCTCGAAATTCTCAATAATCCTCCAAATTCTCTTTTCACAACAACAGAAATCCAAACACTTTCAAACTTTCAAATAGTTGGTAAAAAACTTACAATTTTGAACAATATGTCCTTCAGAGTTTTAAGATTATCTGGTACCATCAGTATTGTACTTAAGTCATCATTTTCAACTTTCAAATTCTTTCTTAGTTCCGGGATTTCAAAGTAGAGCTCCTATCGGATAGAGTGGGACTATTCCCACTTTTTTTTATACTAATAGTGACTCTTTTTCAGATGAATAAATATATATCGACAATTCGGACACAAATAAGCATTAAACTAAGATAAGGAATTGCAACATTATTTCATCACAAATAATAAGCTTTATGATGTTTTATAATAATGATGATTACATATAATGATGTTTTAATAATATTTAATACATTGTTCTAGAGCAAAATAATTGAGGTCTAAAGATGGGAAGCATCGAAAATCCAAAAATCGGAAACATTTGGAAATTCAAAATGAAATCAGACTGATGTTCACGTTAGCGACCTTTTAGACAATGTTTTTTTACTGCTTATCAGACTACCAGTTAATTTTCAAGTTTATTACATTATAAAGCTTTGCTCATGTGATACTTTGATCACTTATTTCTGTATTCCCTTATTAGGTTACACCATTAATTTGGGAATATTTTGTTGTTTTGATGAAAATGAAAAATCCATGAAATTCTTGGGATATTTATGTATTTCAGGTTATTTTTGCATTGAATTTTATACATAGTTTAAATGTTGTAAAAGTGTAATAAATCGATGCACGCACGGCAGATGAGTAAATCAGAAAAGTCGCGAACATGCAAAACGGCGTTTGCATCTTATAATAACTACCCCTTTTAATACTTTTACATCCTTAAACCTAACAATTTCTGCTGAAACTTTTTCGGAAGCATAAACTGAAAGATTTTTCACACTCATTAACATAAAATAGCCAAGAATAGAAGGAGAAATTCATGGATCAGAATCTAATTCTATTTTGCATCATTTAAAAACTTGTTCAAAAAATTTATTTTGGTATAATTTGCTTTTTTTGATGTTCTGAATGACTGTGACACAAATGTGCACCTTTTACACCTGAAAAGTCCTCTTCATATTTTAATAAAAAAGCTAGTTAAAAGTTAGAATTAAAATACATGATAAAATTATGAGTTTGACTGGGGTGATATTTGTTTTATTAATTTACAAGAAGAAACTTTACCTAGGAGTGATTCTAGCAATATGCTTTAACTATGTTTCTTATCCCTTAAATTACTTACTGTATTCTTTTCATAATATTAACAATTACGTTGAGACACGGGAATGTGTATATCTTAAATGTAATTGGAAAAATAAAATCTTTCTAATTGTTGTGAAATAAATAAAGAATAGTTTCTATTTTTCTCTCTTTTCACTAAAAATATTTTGAATCAAATAGGTTTATTAGATAAAAGTCTTCCTTATCATTTAACAGAGAGAAAAGAAAATAATTCATAACGACAAATAATTACAGCGATTCTATTCATAGGATTCTGTTCCTCGTAAAATATTCTAAAATTCGTAATTTTTATAAAAATATTTGATTTTTTTAATCAAAAATTTCGGATACTCCTGATTTCGCTACCTATTTTAAATCTGTCGGTAATTTTTGAAGGTATTAATTTGAAGTTCTACTTTGAAACTTTTCTTGAAATTTCAAAATTTCTAATTTCTGATAATAACAATTCTATTGAAATTGCTTTCATGGAATTTTGTCTCCCTTTTTAAATGTTTTTTTAATGTGATCGGGGATGATCACTTATGTAATCAATAGAAAACGTTTTTATCTTTTTTTGGTAGATCGTAATCTTTGCTTTATTGTTATCAGTGCTTATCAGAAGGCCAGCGAAAATACAATCATTAAAAACATTTCCTTGCATATGATTCAACTTCTATAAATAAATGTATAAATAATTTATATAAACACTTTTTATAAATATTTTTTATATAAGTATCCTTCAATAGTATCATAAGCCCTTTGAATTATAGTGAAATTGTTATCGATTGCATTTATCCGCTGACTGTTGCTTTTATAATCAATCACAGGAATATTGGCGATAAGCATTTTTTATCTATTTTGTATACAATGAATTAGAAGCCGAATTATGTTTCATTTGCCTAAAACATTACATAAAACCAATTTATTTTGAATCTTGCACACACACGAACGTAGCGTCTTTCTTTACAGAATTTATTCATTTTTAATATGACGCTGTTGTAGTTGCTAAGTTTTAATGCAATTAAGAATTAGAAATAAAAAGTTACTTATTATATAAAAAATATGTTTGCATTTCTTATCCGCAGTTGGCGGGATGCAATTTTTTATATTTCAGAAATTAACTTATTAATTTCATTTCTTATTACATAACTTCTTTAATTTAGCAGCAGAATTGTAAAGTGGTTGACATAATAATACCAACCCCACGAAGCAACAGATCCCTCTTGTTCAACATATATTTCTAAGAAACAACAATCCAAATAAGTCGATAGATAAACTAAGTTTCATATCAGTACATCCAAGATATGTTCCAACAAATCAAACTAATATATTTCATCATTATAATATATAAATTGTTTTGCTAAATTTGTTTAGAAAATGAATTATTTAGAAATACCGAATTTTATTGTCGAGCATTATTTTCAAAATTTGAATTTTTGAAAACTGCGCAATTTATTTCAAATTATAACGCATTTGACGTGTATCACCTTAGCAAGAACTGGCTCCTTTATCTATACTTAAAGGAACTCTAATTGGTGAGCTCAAATTTCTCATGTCTCTTCATTTCATTTTGACAACAATCAATATTACCATTCAGTTTTATAACACAAAGAAATTCTACTGAAGATGGAATCAGAATCCATTCTTTCAAATGGATAGGAAATCGTCTGCAAAATTATGTTTTTGGAAAGAGCTGCTTTATGATACTGATTATGATAACAATAAATATCACTATTCAGTTTTATAACACTACGAAATTCCGCTGAAACCGGAATCAATTTCCATTCTTCCAAAGGGATAAGAAATCGTCTGCAAAATTATGTTTTTGAAAAAAATTACTTTAACGTTATATTTTTCTTTAAATCGAACGAAAAAAAAAATCAAGTGACATTTCTTATCCGAAAGCGGAAGTTGCTCCCTTTAAAATTTTTCCTTGGGAAAACAAATCAATTTCTACTATTCTTTATTTTTTTAATTTTTATTTCGTAATTAAAATCTGAAAAAGATAAATGATACGTCTTAAAAATATTCAAACATCGTTTTCCACTTTAAATGACAAATGTTTTATAATATGGTAAACGCGAAATTTGGCTGATAATACTCTAAATAGAATAAAAGAAAGTGCAAAGTAGTTGCTAGTATGAGCGGTTTCTTACGATTTCCCAATTTTTTCGCTTTCGGAATTTGCAACATTTAGTTCTCGATTTTTCTTCAAATAATAAAATTATTTTTATTTTTGTAGAAGGAAAAACAATGGGATGTATATTGCTGTAGATTCCCGCTTTCCTCAGAAAGTTTTAACGTAACGGATTGTTCCAGTTGAATATATAAATTGCTCACTCATTTTAGGATTAATCATAAGTTGAAACTAAACAATGATAAGAGATAAATCCTTAAAGTAAGAGATAAAGTAAGAGATAAATCCTTAAAGTAAGAGATAAAGTAAGAGATAAATCCTTAAAGTAAGAGATAAAGTAAGAGATAAATCCTTAAAGTAAGAGATAAAGAGAGAAAAGTAAGAATAAAATTTAGTTATCCCCTTACGTTATAAAACGATTTTTAAAAATTATTTTATTTAAATGCTCATATTTCCGAATTTTCAAAACTATTTTTATTTCATTTCTACGACAAACGAGAAGAAAGGAACACCTTTTATGTAAAAGTCGAAAAGTCAAAACGAAATCGGAAGTTCCTGTAAACAAACCGAAAGTGAAACGAATGGGAAATAATTTACAGTATTTTCAGGCATATAAATAAAAAATCTTTTTAATTATTTATGAATGTTGATTATTATTTAATGTTTACTCGTAAGTCCTTTTAAAGATTAATTGCAAAAATTTAGGAAAAAAGAGATATCTGTCATTCAATTTTATTGATGAACTTCAAAACTTCTTCGATATAGTCAAAAGAAGCAATTCAATGTAATTTTCTGCTGATTCAATGTAAAGCTCTGTTTATAAGTTGCTTTTCATATTTGCTCAAATAAATATCAGTTACTCACTGACGGCGCAATTATCAACGTACACTTTCAATGGTAAAAAATACCAAGATAAATACAAAAATGGCCGAAGGCCATTGCAAATATAGTATAGCTTGCATATATCAAGCTATATATTTGATTGTAAAATTCTAAAGTGACATTTATACTGAAATGCAAACGAAGGATCGAAATCCATTTCGAAATATATTGCAATAGAAACAGTTGTGAAAGTGCAAATTCAGACGTTGGCTGTAAAAATGGTGGTCCTAGTTTGGCGCAGCATAATCAAAACCATGGCTCTTGCGCCATAACAATCCAAACAAACAAACAAGCAATAATGGTAGTCATGCAATTTAGTAAAGGATTTAGTTGGCTTAAAGTTTAACTTCCAGAGTTAAATATGTCCAGAGTAAAAAGAAAAAATTGCTATTGGGTGTACATTCTTTGATCAGGAGCAAGTGGAAGCGTCATTATATGAAATAAAATTGCTTGGAAAAAATAATAATAAGTGGATTAAAAAGAGTAAATTCACTCAAAAGGAGAAAAAAAAAGGGAAATATATAAAAATAGTGAATTTTAAATAAATTACTACACACATTTTACAAAATTGCGTTTTTCTCAGAACTTAATTCTTACTTAAGATGGGTTTTTATTAAAACTGATAATAAAAAAAATCCACTACCTGTAACGTGATTTTTTTTAAAATCCTTTTGTGCTATAAATTTTAAATTCGGTATATAGATTTACATGCTATTTTCTAAAGAATATGTTAGAGTGTCCCATAAGTTTCTTTCCTATTTCTAATATGAAATGAATACACAATATTTACTGTTTAAGATATTACTTATTTTGTTATATAAGAACCCTTCTGCTCTATTACCTTCTTCCATGTCTCAGGAAGCCTCATTATGCCTTCTTCCGAAATTGTTGTGTTTTGAACAAGAAATAATCCCGGAAGTGCGGTTTTATTTCGCTGATGGATTTAAAGTGCTTATCGTAAAGAGAACTTT
Organism: Argiope aurantia; assembly: GCA_026543865.1. Classification (NCBI taxonomy): domain Eukaryota; kingdom Metazoa; phylum Arthropoda; class Arachnida; order Araneae; family Araneidae; genus Argiope; species Argiope aurantia. The sequence continues at coordinate 14,156 of JAPMOR010122473.1, read as the reverse complement.
TTAAGGACAGAAAGAAGTAATAATCAGATGGAGCGAGATCTGGGGAGTATGCAGGTTGCGGTAAAACATCCCAATCAAACTATAAGTGCCTCTCTTTTGCAATTAATGCAATATGTGGTCTCGCATTGTCATGATGAAAAACAACGCCTCTTCGGTTCATTAATTCTGGCCGTGTTTTTTTTTAATTTTTTTTTATTTTTATGGCAACTTTCAATTGATCCAGTTGATGATAGTATTTCGTAGAATTTATTGTTTTGCCTTGAAGAAGGAGTTCGTAGAAAATCCAGTCTAACCAAATGGACGAAACAACTTTTTGGGGGTGTAGTCCCGGCTGTGCGAAAGTTGAATCCCTATTGTCCTTACTCCAAGTGCATTTTCTATGCATATTTTCATATAAAAACCAAGTTTTGTCTCCAGTGACAAGCCTCTTTAAAAAGGGATCCTTTTTAGCGGTGAAAAGGAAAACCTTTGGGACTCACTAATACATGAATTATTGTAACTGCATCATAGTTTTGAATTTTATTCAGTTGTGCAAAATTAAGAAATTTCCATATTATTCGCATTAAAAATTTATAAAAACTTATTTTTCAGAATTTTTATTAGATTCTATTATATTCTTTAGACAAATGAATCTAAAGTATCCGCATATTCTTTATTTCCAATTTATCCCTTTCACTTTATTTCAAAGTGTCATACATTTTTGTAAATTTTTAAATTTTACTTAAAAAATTTTCTTTTTAAAAAAATTGTGATAGTTGAAAAAAGTTTTTTTTTATTGCTTGAAGTGAATTTTTATACAATAATTATCATAAATTTTAATTTTAATTTTTTATTTTGATGATATTTCTCAAAATGGTCTCCGATCTTATCGGCTACCTTGCCCCCCGGGGGGGGCACCTCGCAATGAGGATGAGATGCTTCCGGCATGGTGGTTGGATCTCGCCACCATGGAGGGAACACTAATAGGTGGGGGATCTAACTTCTCCCATCGATGACGGGACGTACTTCCTTCGGGAAGGGTTGTACCGTGGCCGGTGATGGCCCTTAGGACTCAACCATAGTTCTCGCCAGTTGCTGTTGCGGCGGTCCGGTCATTCAGTTTTATGGTTTAAATCTGTGTGCTTTCGGGCGGGTCGGAGAGTTAGATGGTTGACTTATCGGATACCTTAACATTATTATGTACGGCTAAACGATATTATTTAGATAGATAGACCTTATTTTTTTCCAAGCCTGCAAAATAGGAAGTATTTTATATATTTATGGACATTCAAAGAGTTTCTGGTAATAGACAAACTCAACAAATGTAGAAAAAAAAACTTATGCCGGCAAATCCTTTTTCTCCGGAAATATTTGCGGAAACAATGTTTACACCCTCCCCTATTTCCTGATTTAATTTTAAAAGGGTTGGTGCTATGAGGATGAAAGGACACAGAAGAGAATGCGACTGTGGAGAGCTTTCCAACAGTTAAAAAAATACTCGGAGTTAAAGTTGAAAATGACTTTTCAAGCCAATAACTTGAAAGGACCAATCGAAAAACCATCAATACTAAAGTTGTACGTTATCATTCGAGGATCATTCATCTAATTTGAACCGATTTTATGTCTCAATCGTAAGGGAATAATGAGAAAATAGAAATTTCAGCCTACCATCATTTCTAAAATTCCGCAAAAATTTTTACTTATTCCCTTATAACGAACGTATCACTCACAAGCTCAAATGCAATCAGAATTACTTTTATTAACATGCTCACAAAATTACAATTATTAAATGTGAAAATCAATTTTAAAAAACGTCAGGACCTTTTGTTAATATAAGGAAAGGTTGTGATATAAATAATATTTAGAAAACTTATAAAATATTTATCCATTATATAAACAAGTAACATGATTACTTATTAAAACAATTAAGTTAAAACCAAATATGACTGAGAATAAACCACGCCTATAAGGTAGGTTTCTATGTGAAATCTATCTAAAAATATTTAATAAAAGAAGGAAATGAAAATAATAACTTTCACTTCGGTGCTATTTTTAGTTTATAATTTCAAAGTCCAATATTATTTTCGAGGCTCAACACTATTACATTAAATTTGAGCACATTTAAAAAGTTAAAGGTATCAAATGCGTTTATGTAGGATTTAAAATGTTCCATATTCCATATTAGAATGGATGACATTTAAGAGATTTTTGATTTATAAATCAACTTTTCCTGGTCTCGTATATTTTAATCAGTCTCAAGTTTAAATTTAATTTTGTTTTTTCTTTTATACCTGCTTTTCTGTTGAAAAGTTGAAGATAAATCTCACTTAGAAGGAACTATCCATTTCCATTTTAAATTCAAAAATATAATTTGATATTCACATGCGAAACTTTTGCAGTTAAATTAAAACTACTTAATTATTAAATTATTAGAATTAGAAGGTATGCATGTGAAAAATATTAAAATGAGATAAATATCCTAGAATTTATCTCTCTCTTGAACCTTTCTAACGGCACTGGATATACATATTTCCTTTCATATACAAAGAGATTTAATTCGATGTAAATGTTGCATATGCATATCTAAAAATCATTTAAAACTGAAAAATGAATGCATACTGAAAACTAATTTTTCACAAACATGATTTTCTCTTAGTTCTGTAATATTGCTATTATATAATAAATTGTAAAGAAGTTTTTATGGTTAAATTTGTGTTGCTGTTTTAAAAAACTAGAAATTTTTTATTTAAATTATTATCTACTGTTTAACTCTTAATTTGTAATTCATTATTATATAAATTAAAGGATTATAAGGTCAGTTTTTCCCCAAATTCATGACCAGATAGAGCCAATAATATATAATTAAAATTTAATTGAAACAGCTGGTTGACATGTAATTAAATTCTGAAAATAATAAAATTGTATATTATCATGGAGGATGCACAAGTGTATAAAATTTTAAATCTCTACTACATCAGGAAATGTATTAAAAAAAATTTGATTACCAAATTTCATTTTAAAAAAGCATGAAACAAGTCAAGATAAATAAATGTATAAATACTGTACGTTTCACATTTCATTTTAGAAATTTACACTTTTTGGTTCAGAATTCTAAAAAATTAGATCTTATAATTTAGTATTGTAGCAGTTGCATTACACTTATCTTCTCTTTTGGATACTAGATGGCGATACCTGATTAAGCCATCCCATATGTAATCCCATAATGCATTGCGATTGTAATAAGAGGGAGATGGGATGCTGAACTGTGAAGCGCGCGCGCGAATGTCTTGTCTTTGTGTTTGTTTTAAGTGTGGGAATGTGATTATTAAAGAAATGTTTCCCACAACATTCGTCCTGTTGCTTCCTGCACAGATCATAATAATCTACATACCACCACAGTATTAATAAGCTTTACAATTGGCAAAAAGATATTACCTATCGAACGGAAAGATACTATGGATCAGATTTTAAGGCCAGTGTATTTCCATCAGATAAAACGCATTCATTGGGAATAAAATATACAGAAAAAAATGAATTGTGAGAGTAAAAACATTAATTAAGTAAATAAATAAATAATAACAAAATACTATTAGGTACTAAATAAAGCAATAAAATACTAACACTAGTAAACATTAATTTTTTCATATATGAAACTTTTTGTTTTCAAATACACTTTGACCAGTAAACGACATGATTAAGTAATTATTAATAAGATTAAGTAATTATTAATAAGATATGATTAAGTAATTATTAAAAAGATAAATTCATCTTTAAGCCTCAAAAAATTAAGTAATGACAAGTTCTCCCTTCAAACTTTCTTTTTTTATTTTTTCAAATATCGACAACTTTTTGTACGAAATTTTAAAACAAATTAAATTCTAAAAGTCTTTTCCATCCTTGTTCTAATATCTGGCATGAAATGACAGAGCTTATCATGGGAAAACAAGCACCAATTGAAAAGATAAAAATAATTATATATATTTTTTAAAAATGGAAAATTATTATTTGAAGTAGAAGAAATGGTTTACATACGATCATGAAAATCACTGGTAAATACACCAAGTACAAATAGAATTTTCAGAGAAGAGGAAGACCTAGATAACTTATAGATAAAAAAAAATTAGAACTCTAGTATGAAAGATTGAAAGAAAAGCCAGTTATAAATGATACGAAGTTATCTGAAAACACAAGGAAAAATAAAAATTGTAAGAACTCCTATTGAACATTGATTACATTGTTTCATGTGAAAAGCCATCCATATTTGGAGCAAATCAGAATAAGTGTTTGTAGTTTGCCAAAAAAAATACAATAACAAGAATTTAAACTTTTGGAATAATATCCGATTTAGAGGTTGAAAAAATTCCATTTTTTATGCAACTTTTTGGCGAGGAGCAGTAAAAAGAATAATAATTGTATAGCGATAACTATACAACTAAAATAATTACACATGGAAAGGGGTGGGTTCTGTTGATGAATTATATGATGGAAGCAGGGATCGGAAATGTATCATTTAACGAGTCTGTAAAGTACAAAATGGAATGCCTAACTATTTTGAAAAAATTATTGTTTCTAACATCCAGAAATTGGGATTGTTATGGATCTTCCAATATGATAACGATCTCAAATAAACGTAAAAATTTGTGAAGGAATTGTTTTGTATAAGGCACCTAAGACTTTGGAGTATCCTCTGCAAACTTCAAATATTAACCCTCTCACTATATTACAAGTGCAAGTTTTATATTTATAGAACATTTTCAAATAATGAATTCATGATATAAAGAGAGGTCATGCTTAGTGATAATTTGATTTGCAACCTACACCCTTCTTTTGAAATAGAAATCGGCCCCCTAACGTCCATTAGTATAAAACTTTCAAAGACGATTTGGGCTGGATTAGTATTGAAAGGTCTAATCTCACTTAACATTTATGGGTATATCTTAAAAGCTGGATATGCCATTAAAACCCATTTGGAATTTTAAAAAAAAAAAGAGTCGGGAAACAATAACAACATAGGAATGGAAAACAATTTTACACAAACGAGAAAAAAAAAAGCAACTTTCAAAGCATCCATGCCCAAAAGAGTAAAAGTGGTAACAAAGACTAAAAAAATTAAATTTTACTTTTGTTATCATTGTTTTAAATTTACCCTTTTTGAGGCATAAAGCTCCCTGCACTTCTTGTAAAGGTGAATTACTCCTCGTAACATTTTCTTTTAATTGAATGCGTATTCTTAAATGTGTGAGTTTTTAAACGTGTGTATTTACTTCATATTATATGTAAATAATGCATATGAAATAAAACATTTTATAAATGAAATAGGAATGTTTACATTTTTTACTCTCACTGTAAAAACTCAACTCAATTTGTTCCTTTCCAAATTGTAAGTCACAAACATATAATTTTCTCATCTAAAATGTTTAAAATAGCAAATTAAACTCAAAACTTATTTAATAGATTGGTTAATGGCTTTAAACAAGCAGGAAGAAATAATTCTTGAAAAGCAACTTTTTTCTAGTCATTCAATTTTTTTTGTTGCTATAAAAATTGCTATAATAATTCATTTGGCATGCAAAAATAGTTCTAGGGTCGGAAATATATAGACCAAGTTTCTTAAATAACATTCAAAAGAAAATCGCACTGTTGATTGTTATAACATTGGATTTTCTTCTGAAATGGTTTGTTTCTAATTGAAATTAAATGCATTTTTAATTAAATCGTCAGTCGAAGTTTTTCAATGATAGTTATCTATAAATACGTTTAAATGTCAATTACGTAATGAGCCGTTACAAACACAGTTAAATATTTCCTGCACAATCAATGCTATTCGATTATCTAGATTTGCGGTGTGTTTTTCCTTATAAAGAAATAAAAAATATCTGCATATATTATTTATTAATTACGTTCTTTTCAAACACTCATCACTTTCTATAATTTTTAAAAATTATGTTGTATTATATTTATCATACATATAAATAGTCCATAAATATTCCTTCATGTGCGAAAACTTTTACCTTGAAAAGGTAATGTAAAAATAATCGTATTAAATAAATAAAAATAAGCTAAGTTCATTTTCCCAGTAAGAAACATTGAGTAATGGAAAGAATTTACTTGTGAAGAAAAATTCTTCCATACATTTAGAAAATTACATGAACAATCCCAAAACTCGTTATTTATGAAAAAATTCAGAGAAAATAATTAAATGATCCATATGATATTTTTATTAATCCTTTATGTATTCAAAAATATTCTAATAAAAAATAACAAAATTATAATGAAAATATATAACTTGTGCTGATATAATGTACACATTAAAGATTAAAAAAAAAAAGACTTGCGATTGAAATGTGTCAATCTTTAAACACTCTAACTTAAGAAAAAATATTTTACGAATCAAAAAAGTTGTTAAGATACTAGTAAATTCGAGTTGTTTCTATTAATAAAATCTTTAAATAAATAAATAAACAAATAAAAATAGAAATTAAAGAGAAAAAAATTATAGCAAGTTTGATTTTAACTCTATTTCAAGATAACTCACACAATACACAAATTTATTAAGACATTCAGTACAGTGTTAAGGATTTAATGTTAATAGATTTGATTATTAAAATGTTAAACAATTTATTATCAGGTAATATATTTCCAAGGTTTTAAAATAATTAATATTGGAATAAAGATATCTGAAAGATCTTAAAGAAACAACAGCAAAATGTCACTTGAATTAATATCATTCCACATGTTCTCATATATAGAACTTTCATAATACTGTTTCTTTTATACATTATTTTCTGTCTCATCAGATATAATGTTTCCCTCCATTTTTATTTTTAGAAAATTTTGAATGCCAAAATGGTTAAATTCTACCTTTCTAATATTTCTCAGTGTGACATTTTAACAAAAAACACTTTGCCTCCTATTTTATTTTATTTTATAGAAAAAAAAGATTTAATGATTCGACTTCTTTTTTATTTTTATTTTAATTAAAAAAATAGGGCATTAGATACAAATAATTTTATATAACTTTAAACATATAATTTTAAAACATGCGCTCATATTTAGCAAAATTTACTAAAACTTTAAATGCAGCAAATTTATTATTATTAAAAAAAACAAAAACAAAAATCAAAACAATGCTTACGATTTTATAATCAGTCGGTGAAAAAGAAAGAAACAGTTTGCTCGAGGAAAGCAAAATAAGGCAAAATTTCGATCAACAAGTGATTAAAATGAGATGAACCGAATGGTTGCGCGAGCAGCAAAGTACTGAGGAGTTTTGAATTTGGCGTCTTTTATGAAGATCGTTCGCCAGGGTCACATGATTCATTCCTCGGCCGCAGCCGATACTTATTACTGTTCGGCAGCTCCAGATGACGTCATGATACGTAAAGAACGACGCATAAGTTGGGTTGCTCGGACATTAGATTCAATTAGGGGCTGGGGGGATCTTATATAGGGTGACTATTATAAACCCCGCGGGTATGAGACGCAGGAAATGGGAGCTGCTTTTGAATTATGCATGCTTTGTGGAAGGAAGAATCGAGGAGTCAAGTTCAGGCTCAAATGAAAAAACATTCGGAAATAAACAGGAAATGTTCAATCGGATACAGAACACATTACAGAATCCAATCTTTCGTTATCTTTGAGTTTCGACATGATTAAAATATAATGACTTAAGATGCTTCATTATTTACAGAAATTTATCAATAAAAATGAAATCTTGGTTCAGTATATTCTAGGACAGGGTTTCTTAAATGTGAATCCTGATCCAATGGTGCATTTTAAGCAATGTGCTGTCCTAGGAAGTACACATTATGAGACCCCTCATTTAATAAAATGATCAATTTAATTTCACATTTTAACATATTATTGACTTAATTAATGTATTAATCATTTATTTTTGGTTATTTTTTATTTTATTAACTATGAAAATGTATTTGTTTTTATTAAATTATTATGACTCAAAACTTCTATTTTTATGTAAAATATTATTTAATCGAATTTATAATTCCCTGAATTTGTGTTTTTTACAAATATTATTATTATTTTGATACATGAAGAAACAAGGTTTTTTTAATCAATATGCCTAAGACTCCTTTTCAACCTAGAGGCCCTAAACTGCTGCATAGTTGGAAATCCGCCACCGTCCTTATTCATTGATTTCTATATTTCATAAACAAATTAAGTGTATGTAATAAAGCGGTTTTGAGTTCAGTTTATAGATGTTTAAGCAATTACTTAGAATTTTTTTTTTATTATTATTATCGTTCATCATTGCATTCGTTGCATGTTTAGTCTTTTACCATCAAACTCTACTTAAAAACAAAATTCACAAGGCACTGCTCTGTTATAAAAATGAACTCGAGTTGATAGGTATTCCAGTCCAGCCGAAAATCGGATCATCAGGAAATACTTGATAAGACGTTTAACGATATCCTTGATTTCTAATAACGACGCCTAGCGTACATTAGGCATTCATGTACAAATAGTAGATTGTACTTTTAAAATATTCCTGGATCTATTAGAAAAAAATATCGAGTCTTTTTAATCTTATATATTTGTGGGGGGAGAGGAAGTATATGTGCTGAATGCAAAAGAGATAATTTTCTATTAAACCAATTAAATAACAACGGATAAATTCTTTCTACTTTTATTATTTACTAGATCTGCAAAGTTCTGATGATTAAAGGGTTAATCCATGAACTGCTAGAGAAATTTGCTGACGCTTAATTTTACAGCAGTTCTCTAAGAGATATCTCGTACATGTCAGTGAATAGGTTAATCTTTCTACTCCAGCGTGAACCCAAAGTGGCCTACCGGTAAGGCCTCGGCTTCAAGACCGGATGCCTTCAGGTTTAAAGTCGAATTCTATTTTGCATGTGATCTTTCCAAATATGATGCCGTGGATCAAACAATCTCCTGAAGATGATACGGGCAATAGGTATTGGTTCTGCTAATGCCATCGACATTTGACTACGGTGTAAAATTTTAGGATCCATCCCAAAATAACCCTCGTGTTGTTCCAAAATATGACATTCATTACATTTTTATTTCAATCTTACTTCTGCATTTCAAATATTTTACACGATATTACTAATTTATACTTTTATTACCAGAGATGTCTGAAATACAGATAATCCGTGATGATTAAAAATGCATGGAACGGTTTTCCCAGATTAGCGTTTGACGATTACAAAATTTAAAACTTCCTTAAACTTCCTTAGCAACATTTTCATTTCCGTTGCTAAGGAAGCTTAATATTTCATTCCTGGCACAGAGAATAATAATAATAATTAACAAATAAATAATAAATGTAAGGAAAATACGTCTTAAAAAGTGCATTTATTAATATAATAAAAATTAGTTATTTAATTTATTGTTTTTTTTTTCTTTTTAGTAAATATTATAAATATTATAGACTCTTAAAATCATTTTTTGTTTTCTGAAATTGACTACTAAGTATTATCACGCTTTTGGAATCAAAACAAATATATGAAACTACTCACCGATAATTATGGTCTGAAAATATTAAAATAATGTACTATCACCAAGAACATGCATGCCTACAAGATTTTAAAACTCTAGTACTTTAGAAAGTAAGTGCAAAATCGATTCTAAAATTCCATCTTTACAAACACGAAACAAGTCAACTTAAATGTCACCGGGCAACATGCAAAAAAAAAAAAAAAAAATTAAAAAAAAATCAGACAGTAAGGGAAGGAAATGCGCAAGCAAAAATTATTTTTTCCAAATTCTTCACATTTTTTCTTCGGCTAATAAAAAAAAACTGCTACATCATAAAAAACATTTCTACTGATTAGAAGGACCCTATTTTCATGTATTTCCACTTTATATGCATTCGCATAAGCACTTGGAAAAGGCCTTTTTTTTATCATATCCACAATGGTTGTTATAGGATGTTTTGACATTAAGGTGTAATTTAGTTATTTTCCATGTAATCTAAACATAATTCGAAATTGCGATGTTCATTCTAACAGTTTGTGTAGCTTCAAAGAGGAACATTACTTGGGCAAATCAATAGAAACTTTTGAGTGATCTCTTTACATACTTTTATTCAATTGCTTTCATATTTGAAAAGATGAATATTAGTAATCTAATTTTCACTCATTACTTCATGCTTTAGAATTATGAATTTAATAAGTAAAAGTAGAACATAATCACTAACGAAGAAAAAAACATTTTAAATATACAATTTTATTAAAAAACTAAATAGAAGAAAACATTTTTTTATCAAATATTTAGAGGTAAAGCACAAATTAAAAAAACGTGAGCTGCTGAAAGTAATGCAATAAGAAAATAAAGGCATTTTGAATATCATAACAAATTTCCAAAAACATTCTTTAAAAATTAAAAAATATTATAAATGAGGTTAAATTCAAATTTACTAAGAGTTATTTGATAAGCACCAAACGCTTTTATTAAGCTTTACTTTTGTTTTCACCTCCAGATTTTTTATGAGAATTTTTTTATTTATTTTTCTATATACTAAAGAAACGTCTTTTCAATTTCTTTTTCTTTTTATTAATTAGTGTAAACTTCTTGTGCAAAGACAAAATTTACCAGCTAAGTCTTGAAATTTAAAAACAAACAACAACTCCAAAAGATATTTTAGGAGTCCTCCCATTTTTCACAAATAACAGGCTACGGATTAAGGAATCAAGAAGTCTGAGTAAGGGCAGACCCTCGGTTTAGAATGTTTTTTTCTTCCCCTTGATAAGTTAATCTTTGATCTCTGTTTTCGACATGCCTGTCTAATCCCAGTGAATAATTTTAGTAAAAGTAAGGCAATCTTTTTGTCGTCGCTCAGAGTGGAAAATAGGCCTTCTTTTATCCATGGCACGTGACAAATTTTCAGATAAAAAAAGTCAGATTACTGCATCTGAACTGTGATCTAGTTAAGATTTCAGGAACAATTTTTAAAATTCAGATAACTGTAACTATGAGAAGAAAAAAGATTCGTTTCCGTTCAGCTACGAAAATCGCAGATTATTCAATGCGGTAATCAAAGTATGGAATTTGGCCAGTCGCATTTCGTCTCCTCCTTAATTGTTTATTTAAAGCATTATTTAAGGTGTATTTAATATACTTGACATAATACCTTAAATACCACTTTTACTTAAGGTATTATGTCATGACTAATTATGTTAAAAAGTCGGGTTTTAAACAAATATCCCCCTTTTTTATGCTGTTTTTTTTAAGCCTGTTTATTTGGGTTTCTAAATCTACGTTCGTTTCGCTTCTAAGATAAATAAGAAATCGAGATATAGTTTTTTTTAATAAAATACGAAACCGGATACAGGAAAACGATGCGAAAACGAAATCGGAAGTACCAACCACAAGTTTCATATTTTCCATCATCAATCATCAAGTACATGCTTCTCTGAATTATAGGTTGTTTTATAATATCCTCTGTCAGCAAGCCACATAAAGCTGAATATGTTTTAAGCAGTTTTTATGCAAAAAAATGACAATTATATCTGCTTTTGTTTACATTGTTTATGTTTACAAAACATCTGCTCGCTCGCAGTTAATTTGTATTTTCGTTGTTTTCCATCAAAATACTGCCAAGTTTTTGATTTTTTTTAATTGCTTTTCGTTATCAAGTTTTTAAATGGATGGATACATTCTTTGCAGATGAAAGAATATAATTTTTCTCTGAAATCCGTATTCTTTTTTCAAACAAAGACACATTTTCTGTAGATATTTCGTACGTAAAGAAGATTGGGGTGAAAAGAGCTCCCAACAACATTCCGATATGATAAAATAATAGATGTTTGAATTTTGAATGATGGATCTTGATATACTAATAAGTGTTCTAACACTTTTTTGTTGTCCGGACTATTTTAGTAATAGCTTACAATTGTCATGAGATACCAGATATGGGCTGTGCTTTAGCTTCTTGTTTGAGCTGCAAGAACTATTTTTTCTCGAAAGTTTTTGGAAAATGACCTCTGAAAACAGAACACATGAATGAAATCTGCATTGGACTTGTATGTGCGCTTAGACTTACTAGGAAGTGATTTTGCTAAAAATTCTGTTACTTTACTAGAATCTTTCTTTCAAAAAAAAATGTTCAGAATGCAGGAATTGAAACTTCTTCGCGCTTCTATTTTGATTGCAGTGATAAGTAAATAATTAAAGTAACAAATATTATAAAAATAATATACAAATACAGGCTTGTTACAAAGTTTATATTATTGATAAGTTAAGCAAAGTTTTTAAGCAAATGCGAAAAGTTGTAACAGTCGGCAAGAACCAAAATGGTATTTTTGCTTTTTAAACATATTTGGAGAATTTTATTTATTGTTTGCAATTATTTTTCTCTCAATTAAATTCTTTGAATTTAATTATTTACGTGATGATAGAGGATAAGAATTTTTTATTTGATTTTTCATTTATATTGTAGGAAAAATTCGTCTGCTTTTCTTATTATTTCTTATTTCTTATGTATTGCAATCTGTTGCGATTTCGAACATTTCAGTTAAAATTATTAATTGGAGTAAAAGGAGTATAATATCAATTTCTTAAAAAAAAAAAAAAAAAAAAAAAAAAAAAAAAAACATATTTGGTACTTGTGTATTAACCGTGTGCTATTAGCGAAATTTAGGCTTAACCGAGACCACTGACGAACATAATCAATAGACTAACATGATGCGTAACATAATTTTTTGGCGGTCTTTTTTGTCGTTTATTCGCTATTATATGGATAATACTTGGGTTGAAGTTATAATGATTGCCTTTTAGTAATACAGTATACTCTCAGTCATACAGCGGCATCAAACCAAAGGACCGTCAAATTATTAAATATTTAAATATTAAAACCTATGCTTGTTTCACAAAATATACAGAAAATTATTCTTCATATAATTCATATTGCGAAATATAATTCAAAATTTGAGCAATAATCTATTTCGCACTTTGGCAAGATAAATGCCATCTGGTTAATAAATGGGTTGATCTATATAATAGTCAGTTTTAATGATAAGTATTTTCTTTGGATAGCAAAATATGAATTAAATCTTTCCAGCTATATTTAATCATATTTAAGAAAGAAGTCTACTACGCAAGAAATAAGCACCTAACAAATTTCAAATGTATTTCTGCTAGTTAAAGAGATCTTATAATCTGTGATTGCGGCAGTGATATTTCGATCACATGTATATTGTCACGAAGAAATTATAATTTTAATAAATAATTTGGTCTATTTTAAAAGGCGAAATGGCCAAAACAGGAGAATAGGGTACATAGCTACGTATGGTACCAAGTTGTAACTATTTCAAAAGATAAGTCATTGAATTTGTTAACCTTTCTTTCTTAATTTCTTATTATATTAGTTAGGTGGGGAGTTTCGATAGGTTTAGCTGAAATTTTTTGATACTTGGCGAGAAATTATTTTATTGGAGAAATAAAAAATAACACTCATCTCTTGCTCCCAAGATAAAGATTATAATGAAATATATTCAATACAACAAAATATATTCAATACAACAAAATATATTCAATACAACAAAATATATTCAATATAATAAAAAATATTCATACAATAAGTGAAGCTGCAGGCAATTTTTTAAGTTAATCGTTTTTACATAATGTTGCCCTTAAATCTTTCTCCTGCTTTATTTTTATTTAATTGGTTTTATCAAGTTCTTAAATTTTAGTCCAAGTGTATTTAGCAATTTCAAACATAATAGAAATAAAGGCAAAAATTTTATTTCATTTTTTCAAAACTTACAACATAAATTATTGATGTTAAAAATAGTCACAATTAGGGACTGAAATTACCTCTTGATCCCATAGCTTCTAAGCATGGATTAGTTTTTAATAGAAAAGTTATTCTTCTTAATGAGACCCTAATTTGGCTAATTTGATCAATTTTTCAATCTTGTGTAAGGATATTTTAAGTTTAAATTAAATCTTAATTTATTTCCTAATTTTTATCTAAAATTAACCTACGTTAACGTCATTCTAAAATGTTCTCTTATTTCCTAATCCAATTCTCGCTTTTTTTTTATTTAATTATATTTAACACACGCTCTAGAAAACTGATGACTATTGTATTTTCTCATGCTCCTAGCGAAGTGATAAAAATCCTAATACCAACACATGCCTTTCAGAGATACCTATGATTCCCTCCCTTGCCTATATATATATATATATATATA
>JAPMOR010122471.1:0-16783 GCA_026543865.1 Argiope aurantia | reverse complement strand
TTGGATTGCTATAATTAATTACTAGTAAAAATGTCAATTAAATATTTTGTACAAAGTGTTCCTATTGCCTTGGTCAGATTAATATATTTGAAATTTTGATAGATACAAAATTTATACTATTTTAGAAGCTTTATATAGTTCTGATCAATGTACAATACATTTTCCTGTTTTTCTAGCTTGCATCAATGCATCAAATGCATTTTTATTCATCAAATTTCACTATCAAAAAAAATCAGCACTGTTTAAAAATTAATGCCCTTTCAAAAATTGTCAATTTTGCCTAATTCTGAAGTAAAATTTTAACTACAAATAAAATGAAATTTCAAAAATGTTATTCGAAGTAAGTCTCTTACAGAACCCAATTGAATGTAGAAAAATAAATTGAATCTTACTAATTTCGTCATTAACAATTAAAAATGAAACCGTGATGAAATAATAATAGAAACAAATAAAAAAGATCACCATTCCAATCCGACAAAAAAAATACGCAGCTTTATATATGTTAGAATTTTATTTAACTTCATTTAATAACAATAAAAGAAAAATTATACCGTACAGAATTGGTGTCTTTATAAGAAATAATTTGAATTTTTATATTATACAAAAATTATTTTTGCTGTTATACTTACGGATGTCTAAGAGTGAAAATTTCAAAAATTATATTAATTTTCAGCTAATTAAAATTCTATGTAAAATTTCAAAAGACTGCTTACTAAATACATATTACCACTATCGAATGTGTATATATGTCCCGAGTTTAACTCTCTAAATTAAACGGTACAGTTTTTAGAGCACTAGGAATAACCAAAATGACATAATGAAATCCAAAAAAAAAAAAATAATAATAGCTTGAATTTGATATACTTGAAAGCTTAAAAAAAAAAAAAAAAAAAAAAACTGTGCGTTCTTTACAAGAGGAATTAAAAAGTGAAATTACACTAAAGTAAAAGATGAATTTCATTTCAAATTTACACTGACATTAAGCTTTTAATGGTACTATAAAGATGAGGAAAATCCCACAAAGCAGGTTCATGTGTACAATGAATGAAAAATGAGAGGGATAAAAGACTAATTACGATTTGACTCCTATTACAATATGCTTGATAATATTTTCTGCAGGAAATTTTAAACATTAAGCAATATATAAGAATTTTAACTAAAATTAAACACAATTAATATCCTTTCCTATTGACTGGTTGGCACTTCAAGGTGGTCAATTATAAATATTAAATTACTTAAATAAGAGTTTCGTCACGTGCTCTAAAATAAATAATATATGTATATATATCACATTTAATTTTACCTTTCCACCCATCTTATCATGATAAGAAGTGACCTACTCTCTGGGAATAGATCTGACAGATGCATTAATTAACGAAGTTTACTGATTAATTAATGATTAAGAAAAAAATAAGGAAATATTATTTTGTTATCCAAATCACAATATTGCACAAATTTTCAAACTTTTTGTGGATCTGGAATTAGATGCAGATCGATGAATAATTATGCATAAATACTGTTTTTATGCATAATAATAAGGAATTAATAATAAGAAGAAATTAGAAGATTGATAAAATAATTATGTCTTCATACATAATAGTCATGTTAGATTATATAAAAATGTGTGAACATTACTTATTAGATAAAGTGAAATATCAACATCAATCTAATTCAATATTATTCAATTAATTAATTGAAATGTAAAAATTAATAAATTTAAAGTACTAGCTAAATGAATCATTTATAACTAATTAGAAATATCAACAATGAACACAGAAATTTATTTGAAACCAATAAATCGTCTGAAACCCTATTGAAAACATAGAGAAAACTTTAATTGTACAAAAAAAACATATTTTTGAAGATTAAACTTTATATAAATATACACAAATATAAAGGTTCAAAGGCTGTAGTATTTCCGAAACTTTAATTTCACTCGATAACCAATCAGAGGCAGAACAGAATGTAGCAAGTAAAATATCAATGCAAAAACTGAACATCAATGAAGAGAAAGTACTAAAATTACTGCAAGGGCAAACATATAAGTTGCTGATCAAAAATAAATGTCCAACCTTAACATAGTTAATAATACACAACAGGAAACATGAATGATGCTAAAATTACGTCAAAGAAAATTGGCTTAAAAGGAAAAATAAAAGCAGAAAAAAAAACTTTTTAGGCTTCAGTTTTCTGCATAGATCTATTCTAAATGCCTTGATAATGTAAAAAGGAAACAATTGTGAACATAATAAAAATAACTGGTATAAAACTATTGAAATAAAATGCCTGCCAAGATTTTGAATAAAGCGTTCTACATAAAAAAGTTAATTGAAATCAAGTACAAGCAATATTCTTTCTAAGCACGCTGATTGCCATTTTATAAATATAATGAAATCTTCAAATCCAATTTTCAAATCTTTCTAACACAAAATTCTAACACATTAAGAGTCAGACGAAATGTTGATACACAAAATACATTTCGGATTAAACCAAAATGTTTGAATATTTCCTTATATGAATAAAAAACAAAACTTTACACAAAAAAGAAACGTTAAGAAATTCTGCTCAGCATTTTTGAGATTTTAGACAATAAAAATATTTCGAATTTTATAAATTATTCTAAAATATAACAGTGAAAAATAATATATGAATATTTATCTTTACTCTCGATATGAAAATGAATTCTAATAATAAAATAAAAAGGCTTACTTTTAAAATTAAAATGATTTCTTTCTTTTATCACAACGTGCTAATATGAAAACTGCAAATACTTCATACGAGTATATCCAAGTGTCAGCAGAGAGCAAATGAAACCTATAGACAGTGACCACTAAAAGATTTCGGGCCAATTAGGGTTACTAGGGGAAGCGAATCTCGCCAACAACAGGAAACTATCCCTCACCAACCGCCCACTTTGAAATGCGACGGTGGGAAAAATTAAGCCGCCCGAGTTGAGTGGGGTGGGAGAATGAAATCTTTAACCGGAACATGATACTGTCTGAGGTTTAATTCTTATTTTTTAATTTATGTTTCGATTTTTAAATAAATACCAGCTATAACAATCAAATACACAAAAAATGCATTTTATTTCTACCTTTCATTAGTAAAAATTAATAACTAGAAGAATGAAGCGTTCTTTTGGAATTTACGTTCAAAAGTATTCTTCGAAATTTTTTGGTGTATAGAAAAATAAATTGTAAGAAATTACAAATGGTATCACCGCAAGTTTTGTATTATTTAATTTGTATTATGATATAGGAATGTTCTTTCTGAAAAATATGCTGAGAATTTATGTAAAAAATCTTCTAAAAGTCAGATCAATCTTTAATTTAAAATTGTTTAAACAAAAAAAAATTAAACAAAAAGTATTTTTTAAGATTGCCTAAATTCAGTGAAATATTTGGCAACTATTAAAGCAATTACATTAAAAGCGAAATTTTTTCACTTTTCAAACTTTATAAAAATCATTTTGTGCTGGCAATTATTACGTAAACACTCGAAAATTTCACATAACTACAATTTAATTCAAAAATGTTTAAAAAATTCACTCAAAGATGCCTATTTAATAAATATAAATTCCAATCCGCCCAAATGGACATTCTACAAGTCGGGAGTCAAAGAAATCCACGCCTTATGGGACATCCACTTTTCTGAAACTCCTCTGCCTTCTGGAAATACTAATCTAACAAAATTCAAATTGATTACTTTTGTAGAAATATGTTCTAATTACATCATTTTCTCGCAACACTGAGAGAATACAGGTAATTTTTTTGTACAAAATAATCTTGCAATCAATGCCCAAAATGAGTCAAACTTTGTAATTTTTAAAGCTTAAGTGGGGCCTCTTTTAACATATTCTAAACACAGTGCAATCAATACGTAAACTATCCGTTAAAGAATAATTGTCCACAAGCTACAATAACTGAAATTTGAATTCTTATTTTTTAAATAAATTTGAGATCTTGTTTTTATTCTTTTTCTTTGATGCAATAAAAATATTGTCGATTTTTCCCAAAACGTTTAATGTTATCAGTCGATTGATGCTATCAAAAGTCTTTTGTCCCAATGTATATATTCCGTGGTAATTATTGGTCTGCGGGTTCCATGTTTCACTACAGCTCCAAACCGATAATAGATTCAGCATGACCAAATATTAAGTTTTAATTCTGAGAATACAACATAAATTTAATAAGTTTACCTTCAAATAAAAGTCTGAAATACTTACAGTGCAAACAAACGCTGTCCTGAGTATCCAGAATTGAATTTGTGGTGATGTAGGATCGAAGAAATCCGATGTGAACGTCAAAGCCTTGCGTCGATTACCAACAAAAAGGAGCAAAATTGACCTGCAATAATAATTATTCATATTATTATTATTACAGTCAACGGAATTAATATGTATTTAAGAACAAAGAAAACGCATATATTTATATATTAGAAATGATAGACGGATTTTACAAATTGTCTTAATAATGTCATAACTCCCTTTATAACAGCGATACCAAGCAAAAAATATTTCTAAAATTTTAATTTGATGTGATTTTTTTTCTGGGAGCCTCCCTTCAATCAGGCTAACCACTAACCACTTTGAGAAGGTAGGAAAAGGTTTATTATAAGTATACGGCACCAGAATGGAAGACCTTACCAACAAATTGTCGGTAAACTGAACAGACAGGAAAGAAAGTGTGCCTCGCCTGCAGGCGGACATGTCGTAGGAACACCGCTTAGTCCAGATGAGAAAAGAGCTTGTTAGAGGTATCACTTATTCATTTTAAATAATAAGATTCCAAGAATTTATAGTAATTTACTTATCAATTTATTTACTTATATTTTAAATAAATATCTCAATTTTAGCTGAAGTTAGAAAACTAGCCTAAAATTCAGAAAACATTCAACTAAATAACATTCACTAAGATGCTACACGTGTATTCTCTGAAAAGTGAAACACATAAATATAACTATAACTTTAGAAATTTTATATAATTCAGATTTTATGGCCCGTATTTTTACCTGTATTATTTTAAGTGCTTTGATATCGAGAGATTCTTCTTTAATATTGAAACAAATATTCAATATTGGAATTTTGGACATTAATGATGTGACAATAATGTCTAATACAGGAAGAACTATACCATAATTCTCAAATAAAATGAAATTAAATTGTGGCTGAAAAATTGCAGTTAGCAAATATAAAATTTATATGTTTTAAAATATGTAAATGTTAACCAATGGGGAAAAAAAATGTGCAACAATGTTATAAAAATATACTTCTAAACAAAAATAAAACTTTGTTCAATAAACTTATAACCACCCTATTGTTCTTGTTTTTGAGAACCACCAGAGTTTTATCTATCTCTATTAATAGTAAAATTCAATGTGCGTGTGCTTGTATCGACATTCTAAAGATCAATCGTTAAGACTAGAGCTAGCAAACTTAGAACATGTCTAATTCAGAGAATAAAATTGCATATCTAGGGCAGTTTTTTATCTTCCTAATTTTAATTAGAATTTTATTAATTAAAAATTAAACTAAATTTTAGAGCTTATCCACAACAACATAAAAACATTAGTACATATTATCAATGTCTTTAACATCATCTTAAAATTCAAAAACATAGCTTAAATGATTGCAAATTTTTCGTCGATGATTTTTTTTTCATTAAGTAATTAATTTTCTTTTTTTTAAATCAGGTACATTTTTCAGTGATGTGTTTCTTATAAAAATTTATCTCCACTTCCACATAACGCATACATGGAAAAAATTAACTTTTAAGAGCACGTTGCCATCTTGTTGATAAAATGTAAAATTAAAGTTTAAATTTAAAAGTTCATTACAAATTAAATCAGGAAATCTACAATTTTCAGCACATGTTTGAATTAAATAAAATAAACAGGATGCTTTGTAATATCTAGGAAACTTAATTTGACTTTAAAAAAACCCATCATTATTAAATTAATAATTCTGTATTGTTTAATGTAAGATATATTATTATTTTTATATTGAGAATATTCTTTAGAACTGTGACCATATTTGAAATGTGACCTATTCGAATTGTAACCCTGAGCTATTTTTAATAAATTCTTTCTTAATGCAATAAACTGAATTTTCGGAATCAGAGATATATTCAGTAGAATCAGAGAAATTTTTCTTCAGTTATTATCTAAAAAATTTCATAAAGAATAAAGAAACATTTCATAAGGTACATAATACTTCAAAGCTAAAAAATTCTGTTTCCTGTACTCTTATTAAAAAAAATGGTTAATTCTTCAAAAAAAATTTTTTGTATTAGTTGAAAATTTAATCACTTCTGGTTTACATAACAAGTCAAATAAAAAGATTTGTAGCAGAAAATTTGGAAAATGAATTGCACAATGAACAGTGATGTAAAACTTCTAAAATTGTATGAATTATACGACTATAAAAATTGGACTTTTTGCTGAGGAGTCTATTAAGAACTGGTTATATGAAATATTTTAGAAATTGAATATTTTTATGCATCCCAGCAATCCGGTTAGTCGACAGAGGAGGCTTGCATATAATAAAATATTCTTGAGATACTAACAATTGAAATGAAACAAGTTCCACTCTAATACATTTAAAAATAATAGATATATGAAAATTTGAATATATCTGTTTCAGAAAAGAGCGCATTTCATAAGAATCGTAGAAGACTAAATATTATTTTGAAAACAAAATTTGGTGTACCATGGACAATGAATATGATACATAAGACTAAAAGATTATATTACACTTAAGGCTTCATAATTTTTACAAAAGTATTTTTACTGGTTGAAACAAGAAAGTATGTTATAAATCTCATTATTTAGAGCAGTCACATCATTTAGTTTTTCAAATAAAAGTATTTATTTACCTCAAATTGTTTAAAAATTAATATATTAGGCCATAACTAGAGATGACATTCTATATAAAAAATATTTCAGGCAAGTGGTAATTTAAAAATTCAAAAAACTTTCACAAAACAAGAGGATAATTTTAAAGGGGAAAAAATACATTTACATAAAAAATGATATTGAACGCTTTTAAAAATAAAAATGAGCAATACAGATAAGAAAATAAATTTAACGATAAGAAAAATTACAAGAATATTAGTGCTAATCAAACGTTTGTTTTCCAGATTGCAGTGGATTAACAATTATCAAGAATTAAGAATTTCGGAAGTCGGTACTAAACTTTGTCTTCACGAGTGAAAGATGTCATTGAATTCTATGCATCACACATAAATTTCATCGTTCTACGGGATATCGCGATTTTAAATTTTATCATATTTATTGCCTTGCTGATTATGAAACTAATTTTTCACGTAACATTAAAATAAATAAATGTATAATTTTTTATCTTCCCTTCTCAGAATGATGAGGTTCAATTGACACTCTACGAAACCGAATTTAACGTGGAACAGAAATAACATGGAAGATTTACTTAATAACTTTTACTGATTAGTACAAAATTAAGTAAGAAATAATGATATATTAGTTTGTTATCCAAAGAGCACAATTGCTAAATTTACTTGTTTTCAAAATTTTAGCGCATAAGGAAATTGAAGATCGATAAAATAATTCCGTCTTCATACGTAATAATCAAGTTTGATTAAATAAAAATGAGTAAAAATTCCCATAATGATAAAATAAAATGTCAAAATCAAATTAATTCAAAATTATTCAATTAATTAAATCAAATGTAAAAATTAATAAATTTAAAAAATTAGCTATTTAAATAAATTTTAACTACTCAGAAATATAAAAACTGCGCAACGAAATTTATTTGAAATCAATAAATCTTCTCAAACTATTAAATACGTAGAAGAAATTATAATCGTGCAAAAAGAAGAAAAATCAAAGCTAATATATTTTTTAAATAAAACTTTCTATCAATAAATACAAAATACAAGGACATAGGCTGTAGTATTTTTTATACTTTAATTTCATTCGATGACGGGTCAGAGACAGAACAAAAAATAGCAAGTAACATATCAATGCAAAATCTAAACATTAATGAAGAGATTGTACTGGAATTAATGGAAGGGCAAACATATAAGATGCTGTACAAAAACAAAAGTTCGATCTAAACACAGGAAAATATACGCAACCGAAAACATGAAAAATGCAAAAATTACGTCAACGAAAATTGACATAAAATGAAAAATATAAGCAGAAAAGAAACGAGTTAAGCTTCCTTTTTCTGAAAATATGCATTCAAAATATTATCAGGATGTAAAAAAAGAAATAATCGTAAACACAATAAAAAGAACAAATACAAATATATTGAAATAGATTGCACATAAAAGATTTAATAGATATTAAGTGCAAGCAAAATTCGTTCAAAGCACACTGATCGCCATTTTATAAATATAATAGAATCTTTAGTTGCAAGGTAGATTAAAAAGTTTCCTTTTTATGCATACGAAATAATTTGAATTTAAAAAAAATGTGTGTGAAAACTTTTTTTATATGAATAAATAAATTTTTTCAAAATTTTACATAGAAAAGAAATGTTGCGAAATTCTTTATATCCTTTTTGAGATATTGGACCATAAATATATTTAGAATTTTATAAATTATTCTAAGCTATAACAAGGAAATACCCTTATATGAATATTTTATTTTTATTCTCTATATGAAACAATCATTATAATAATAACATAAAAAGGCTTACCTTTCAGATTAAAATGATATCTTTCTTATATCATATGCTATCACTATGTGCTAATATGAAAACTGCAAATACTTCATACGAGTATATCCAAGTGTAAGCAGAGAGCAAATGAAATTTATAGACAGTGACCACTAAAAGATTTCGGGCCAGGTAGGGTTACTACAGGAAGCGAATTTCGCCAACAATAGGTTATTCCCTATTGTTGTCCTACCCCACCGCCCACTTAGAAAAGCAGTAGGGAAGGTAATGTATTCAACTTGACGCTAGGAGTGAAATGAAGCCTTTAACTGGAACATGATAATATTTTATGTTTAACTCAGAAATCTTTTTTTTTATTTCATTTTTAGAGTTTACTTTAAAATATGCAGCATCGATAACCGTCAAATACACACACAAAAGCAATAAATTGTATTTTTACTTTTTTTGAACAAAAATTTAATAACTAGAAGAGAGACAATTTCTGCAGTCTTCTTCAAAAAAAATTTCTTTGAATTTAGAGAAAAAAAAATTGCACGAAATTGCAAATGATGTCACAGCAACGTTTATATTTTTTAAATTATTTTGTGGTATAAAAATGTTTTTAATGAAAATTATGCCCATATCTTATTGAAGAAAAATTCTAAAATGCTGATTTATTTTTAATTTAAAACTGTTTCAACAGATAAAAATATTAAGCAAAAATATTTTTTTAAAAACATTGCCAGAATGCAAGAAGAATTTGCACAAATATTAAATTAATTTAATAACTTTAGACGCCAGGTACGGTTAAAACAATAAGTGAATCTTGCCAACAATAGGAAACAATCAACCGCCCATTTTAAAATCCGACGAGGAAGAAATTTAAACCAGTTAAAGTGGGTTGGGTGTGGGGATGAAACCTATAACAGGAGCATGATAATATTATAGGTTTAATTCTTATTTTTTAATTTCATTTTTAGATTGAAAAAAATATCAGCTAGAGCAATCAAATACACACCAAAAAATGTATTAAATTATATTTCTACCTTTTATGAGTAAAAATTACTAACTAGAAAAACAAAACGTGGTTTTTTTTTTTTTTTTTTTTTTTTTTTTTTTTTTTTTTTTTTTTTTTTGGAATTTAAGTTTAAAAATATTTATCGAAATTTCTTTGTGTATAGAGAAAAAGAAATTGTAAGAAATTACAAATGCTATCACAGCAAATTTTGTATTTTTAAAATTGTATTGTGGTGTAAAAATGTTCTTTCTGAAAAATATACTGAGAATTTAATATATGCTGGTCAATTTTTTATTTAAAATTGTTTAAACAAATGAAAAAATTAAACAAAAAGTATTTTTGGAAAATTGTCTAAATTCAGGGAAATATTTGGCAACTTTTAAATAAACATAATTAAAAGAGGAATGTTTTCACTTTTCAAATGTTGTAGAAATCATTTTGTGCAGTAATGTCTTTGGAACGTATTACGTAAACACTCAAAAATTTCACATAAATACGATCTAATTCTAAAAAGTTTTTAAAAAATCACTCAGAGATGCATATTTAATAAATATAAATTCCCATCCGCCCAAATGGACATTCCACAAGTTGGGAGTCAAAGAAACCTCTGCTCTTTGGGACATCCACTTTACGGAAACTCCTCTGCTTTCTGGAAATACTTATCTGACAAAATTCAAGTTGATTACTATTTATAGAAACATGCTCTAATTACATTTTTTTCTTACTAGACTAGGGGATTAAAGTTAATCCTCAAGGATGTGTGCGTTTACAATAGTATTAATTATGCGATTACTACATTAAATTTAATATTTCTCTGTAGGCAAATGAATATGAATAATTTATGTGATTTCCAAAAAACAACTATCTTTTAACATATATTAAAAATATCGTATCTACTAAGCTTATCCTATCTTATACATAGGCATTTTGAAGTAAAAAAAAATTAAAGTTGAAGTTATAAATTTTTTTACTCAAAACCCCTTCAGGGGCTCCCTATAAAATGTACTGAATTTTTGTATAGGAATTGATTTAATCTAATTCTAAGCTTGAAACAAAACATGTTATTCATTCTGAAAATGCTGAAGATGCGACATTTTTTGGCATTTGTCAACACTACACCACTAAAGTTTAAATTGTTATTTAAAAGTAACAATTTTTTTAAAAAAAATATTAGAAAAGTGGAAGGAAGATAAGGGAAGTTAATAACATAATGTGTAGGATTTTAGAGAATGATTTATTTTCTAGTGGTAACTATAATTTTTAAAACTTTTTAGGCAAACAAATGAAGCAATTCCTAGAGCTGTATGGTATGGCAAAACTAATTATAATAATAATAAATGTCCAAATATTCTATAAACACAAAATCCTAAGAATATAAAATAATGTACGTAAATACATTATGTAGGAAATGATAAAATGATTTTTTGAATCAAACTTTTTAATTTGAAGATCATGAAATGGAGATCTAGCATTTAAATAATTATATATAGAAAAAAATAATTATGAAAAAATAAAAATTATTAAAAACTAATTTTAGAATGATTTTAAATAAGGATCATTTTTTTTTTGTTTGTTTAGGTGTTCCGGCTTATTTTGATATTAAATAGGAAAAAACCACGTGCAAACATGAAAATGGCTAAGACTTCGTTCAAATTTTTTAACAAAGAGTAAGAAGCAATCCAGTGAATACGACAGTGACCGTTAAAACCTTCGGGTCAGGTTGGGTTGCTACAAGAAGAGAATCTCGCCAAAAATAGGGAGTCATCGTAAGGCAACCGCCCACTGTGAAATGCGGTGGGGATGTATTTAAACCAGACGCGGGAGCAGGGTTGGGATATGAAGCCCATAATTGGAACATGATAATATTTTAGGTTTAGATCTTAATTCTTTTTTTAAATTTTATTATTAGAACATTTTTTTAAAAAAAATAAATAGCTATAACCCTCAAACACATACACACACACAAATGTATTAATTTTATTTCTAAATTTTAGGAATAAAAATTTATAACTTGAAGAATGAAAAGTTTAGTTGGATTTTAAATATAAAATTATTCTACAAATTTTTTTATAGAAAAAAATGAAATTGCGCGAAATTACAAATGGTATCACAGCAACGTTTATATATATTTTATAATTGTATTGTGTAAGAATGCTCTTTACGAAAAATATGCTGCAAATTTATTGAGGAAAAATTGTAAAAATCAAATTAATTTTTAATTCAAAACTATTTTAACAGATAAAAAAATTAAGCAAAAAATGCTTTTAAAAAAATTGCCTCAATTTTGGAAACTTTTTCACATCTATTAAATTAATTTCATTGAAAGCGCAATTTTTTTCAGTTTAAAAATATTGTAAAAATTATATTCTGCCGTAATGTTTTCGGGATTTATTGCACAAACATACAGAAATTCCTCATAATTTCTATTTAATCAAAAATTAATTAAAGAAAATCACTCGGAGGTGCATATTCCCAAACTCCAAAGTGTAAATGAGCTTATTTTCTTAGTTCTAGTCCAATCAGGTTTACCTGAAGAACGATAACACGCACCGACACTGACACACACACACACACACACACACACACACACACACACTCGTCTTTAGTATTTGTAGAGATCACGTCCTCGGCATAAAATGGGAAAGAAAGGCTTTCTTGTCGGTTATACAAGAAAGCGTATGAGATGGAAAAAAAAAGTCTTAATGTAGGTATACTTGAGTATAGAAAGGTTTCCATTTCAGGTACAATCGGTTCTATTTGCTTACTAATGTTAAATCGTCGAACGAATGAACAAACAGTTTGCAAGTAAAGCAGGGAATTTCTAAGTGCTAAAATCTGTAATCAAACGTTTTTCCTCAAAATGAAAGCAAATGTGATGAAAAAGAAAAATTTGATGAGAAATTATTTTGAAAGCGTAATTGAAATTTTACCTTTCACACTGAAAATCGCATTATCTTAAAAATACATACCATACAAATTATTAATACCATTAATATATTTTATTACTATTATTTACCAGTTGCGCTTTTAATGAAAGTTTGGAAAATTACAATTTCTGAATCTCAATTACAGGTCGTATAAAATTAATGCATATTTTTAATATTTCTGTTTCTTCCTTAAAACGAAATTTTCACTCGCAACCATACATTTTTTTTTCTTAATATGCGGGAATAAATAAAACCTTCTACAGTTTTGAGTGAACAAGCTGCTTTCGAAGAATTTTAAATCGTTCATACGGTTGCATCTTCTTGCATCATTTACACCGTAACATTTATTAAACGACAAATTCTATAAATCATTAACTTAAAAACATTTTTTAAATAATACATATTATCACATATATTTAATTAAAAGGTAACAGTGAATCAACCAGTCATTGAATGTTAGGTCTAAACAATGGTATCGTGTGGGTTGTTTTTTCTTAGAAATTTTGTAAGGGAACGAACGTAAGTACGGAAGAGTAATATGCCGTTTCCGGAAGTAATTTTTGAGAGAGGGGATTTTTTTTTTTGTCTGACATATGCATAGATTATGAATTTTATTTATTTATTTTTCCTTTTCTAATAATTTAAGTTAATAAAAGTTCCTTCACTATGAAACAAAAAATTTAAAATTGAATATGAAAAAGAAAATTAATACGACTAAATAAATAAATAAGAAAAATGAATTTAAAGAAGACAACATTGAAGATATTGGATAAGAATCGTAATCTTAAGCAAATCACCAAAAGAATAATAATTTGGAATAATTACATATATTACCCTTTTGAATTCTGGTATTTTTCTGTTATAATTGAAAGGGCATCAAGACACACACACACATATATATATATGAAAGCGATGATGAATTAATTGATGAGATTTTACTAAATTTTACAGTATTCTAAAGAACATGAAAATAAGACTTTTACCGCTGTGTCTTACATTTTATAGTAATCTAAAATTAAACTTATTGTAATGTAAAAATAAATGTTAATAATAAATTCTACTTCAAATATCCCTTATTATTGGTTCTCTAATGGACGCACAGTCAATATTACCATCTCGTGTTCAATCTAATTAAAAATGCAAATGAGGCAATTTGAATTAGTTAAATATCATATTTCTTCTTTATTATGTTAGTGGAATATTTTTTACAAAAATACATTCTTTAACTTTTGGATTTTTTTTTTTTACAAGGAAAATGAAATGGTATAAAATTAACAAAATATTAAAATATTTAAAATGATGCTTTGTTTGAAAACCCCATGCTTACAATAAAATTACAATAATTTTACAATAATTCATTACAATACCGCTTACAATAATTCATTGCGCCCCCGCATACAATAAAATGTATACAACAATAATGTATATTGAGTATTTTAGATTCTATTTTTAAATTATTTTTAACTAACTGCCAAAACAAGAGTAAAAGTCAGTGTGGCGAGAAACCACATCTGACATTTTGTCAAGCGGGCGGTGAACAGATGAAGCGAATGAAAGTTGGAAAAAATTAAATATTATATTTGAAATGAAAGCCAAACAGGGAGATAACGTTAAAAGAATATGAAAGTAGAAAAATTCGTTAATGAAAGTTAACCTAGATGGGCTGAGCTAAATTTAGACACTGGGAATACATTTTTACGAATAATAAAAAAAATAAAACCGAAGCATGACTAAATAAAAGTGAAAAAAATAAGTGATGTTTGTGGAATGGAATTCTCACGACGGATGTCGTCTGCAGCATGCGCCAGCAAATGTTTTCTCATATGAACAATGAAAATGTTCGATAACGCAAGTTTCAATTCCAGTCAGTCTCATTGGAGTCGACACTTTTATCGCTATCGAATCTATCGTGAATGTGTATGTTGTATATGTTTTCGTGTTAATTGCAATTCACCATATTAAATATTCATGGCAGCAGATTTATCCAGACTCATGGATAAATTTTTACGCGAAAGTAAGCGAGCTATAGACGATAGTCAAGCATCAACAAGTACAGAGACGAGCGTGGTTCCGAAAATAAAATTAAGAAAATATTCTCAAGAATACTTAAATTTTGGGTTTACCAGTACTGAAGTAAATGGAGAAGAAAGGCCCGTGTGTATCATTTGCTCAAAAATGTTAGACTCAGACAGCATGAAACCTAATAAACTTAAACGA
This sequence comes from Argiope aurantia, assembly GCA_026543865.1. NCBI lineage: Eukaryota > Metazoa > Arthropoda > Arachnida > Araneae > Araneidae > Argiope > Argiope aurantia. Next base: position 1,989 of record JAPMOR010122471.1, on the reverse strand, counting down.
TATTTGGAAACGATTCATAAAGAGTATGTCAACAAATCCAGAGAATTCTTCGAATATTAAAATTAAAATCATATAAAAAGCAAAAATAATTTTTTAAAGAAACTTTGTCTGTGAATAAAAAAGCTTTAATTGCATCTTACAAGGTTTCATATAAAATAGTCAGGTGTAAAAAACCTCACACCATTGGTGAAGAGATTCTTTTGCCAGCAGCAATTATGATTGTAGAAACTTTGTTTGGAAATTTTTCAAAACAATTGCAGTCCTCTTTTAAATGATACTGCTGCTCGTCAATTGGTGATATAGCTGAAGATGTAGTGTCAGCTTTTCTGGAAGTTGCTTGACAAATTGTTTTCAATACAGCTTGATGAAGCAACAGATAGTAATAAAGATGCTCATTTAATTGCGTATGTTCCATTTTGCGATAATATGTCAGTAGTAGAACTACTTTTCTGCAAACCAATAGAACTCAAAACAACAGCGCTCGCATTATTTGCTATTTTAAATGATTTTATAAACGAGGCAAACATAGAATGGAAAAATTGCGTCGCAATATGCACTGATGGGGCTCATTCAATGTCCGGAAAATTCCAAGTTATACAAGCACTTGTAAAACAAAAATCGCCCCAGAGCGTCTAGACACATTGCATGATCCACAGAGAAGCTTTGGCTTCGAAAGAAATGAGCCCTGGTCTGAATACTGTGTTAACTACGGTTGTAACCGTAGTAAATTATATAAAAATGAAATCCAGAAATCGAGAATCTTTTCTGCACTTTGTAAAGACATGGGTTCAGTACATTCAACATTACTATTTTATTGCGAGATAAGATAGTTATCACGTGGGAAATTTTTCCAACGTGTTTATGAATTAAGAGAAGAAATCTCCATTTTTCTAGAAGAACAAAACAGACCGGAGGTCAAAAATTTTGGCGACGGTTTATTTGTGATGAAATTGAGCTAATTGATCGAAATATTCGAGAAATTAAATAACTTAAATCTTCAACTCCAAGGAGCAAATACTCATACTATTTTAGATACGAGTTATAAAGTTAATGCGTTTTGTAGAAAATAGGAATTGTGGAGCAGAAATTTAAAGCAAAAAAACCTAACTATGTTTCCAAATGTGGATGATTGCATTAAAACTAACAAGGCTGATGAAGAACATGTAAAATTTGTTTTTGTAACCATTGAAAATCATTTAGCCATGTTAGCAAAGAATTTTAAGAATTATTTTCTTGCTGACAACAAACTGATAGCAAGTTACGAGTGGGTTAGGGATCTATTTCATAAGACTCCCGAAGGAAGAAAAATTCATAGACTTCACGACAAATGGCGAAACTAAAAGAAAATTTAGTAATAAATCATTATTTGAAATTTGGGCAGAAGTAGAGGATGATTTTTCTGCACTAAAAACAAGTGCATTTCGCATTCTATTTCCATTTTCAACATCCTACCCTTGTGAAACTGTATTTTCTGCTGTGGCTTCTTTGAAGACAAAATATAGATCTCGGCTAAATATAGAAAAAGAGCTGAGAGTGATTATTTCTCACATTAAGCCTTCCTTCGAAAAACTTTGCTCTGCAAGACAGGCCCAAGGAAGTCACTAACAGTTATTAAATTTGTTTTTAATTTAGTATATTTTGATTAAGTAAGTTTTCATTTAATAAATTATTTTACTTTAATAAATTATTAAATATTTCGAAATGTATTTTGTTTTTTATGTGTATGTGTGCTTTCTTTTCAGTCAGTTAATCAATTTTTTTTTAATAATATTTTCTCTTGGATATTCTCGCACCCCCCTTCTAGTGTGCTCCCCTGGGAGGGCGCGCCCCACAGATTGAGAATCGCTGACATATATCAACCTTTTGAAAATTCTGGAATTTTTCTGTTATAATTCAAAGGGCATCAACACACAAGCACACACACTCACAGATATATATATAAGTGTGTGTGTGTGTGTGTGTGTGTGTGTGTGTGTGTGTGTGTGTGTG
>JAPMOR010122458.1:0-36935 GCA_026543865.1 Argiope aurantia | reverse complement strand
TGTGTGTGTGTGTGTGTGTGTGTGTGTGTGTGTGTGTGTTCCTCAGCATCATTTTTGAAAAGCCTGAAGAAATTTCATTTTAAATTTCTAAAATTTATAGCTTTTATTCAATCAAATCACTTGGGCTCTCAAGTATTGAAATGTCTTTAATATAGTTGAATTTTGGCTTGTTTAATGATACCTCGAAAATAGCACCTAGAGTTTTGAAAAAAAATTCATGGAAGGATTTTAAATATGTATGAATATTTTGAATGAGTGTTTACATAATTATTTAGTTCAATTTTTTTACAACAGTAAAACAACAGTTCATACAACAGTAAAATCATATTGTAAAAGTTTATAACAGATATTTTTCAAAAATTTATAAATATAATCATAAAATATATGATTCACTTTCAGCTTATTTCTGATTATACAGCTCTTATTATGCATATCACATTGCATCGATATTTTTTTAAACATTTTTACTTTAAATTTTCAAACTTGATTATGCATCTGTTAACCACGTCATAGTTGGATTTCATTGCATTAATCAGTTAATCATATTTTTAAAAAAAATCAAAGCGGATAAAGACTTTATGATTCCTTTCTATAGAAATTTCTTAAAAGGAAACGCTTGATAAGGTTGTTAAAAATGCAATATTGGTGGCAACTGATTAACTTCCAAAGAATTCAGAGTTCATTTCTATATTCAAAATATTAGTTGTAAGCAAATAGCAGCAAATAAAAAATAATCAGAAACTAACGTTATCATTCTTTTCTTCTAATTCCTTGAATTATATTAAAGGAAAAGGAAACTTATTGAAATTCGAACAAAATTCAACAGTATGTATGATTGCAAATATTATTTGATGATTTTTGTATTTTTTTCGTAGATTCAGTGATTTATTTCTGACTTATCGAACTAAATATGTTTCAACGCATAAACTTTAGACTGTATGAACTAGAACATTTCAAGACCATAACAAAAACAGGAATTTACCATGAGCCTTGCTGTCGAATATATATCCTTTCTTTTCGATTCCAGAAACAAAACGTCTTTACGACAATGCTTTAGAGGGGATAAACTCCTCCGGCGGAGATGCCGTAAAACTTTATCATGCCTCTTGCAACGTAGTAAGGGAAACAGCAACAAAAATTCGTCGACAGTTATCTGGAATCTTCGATGCAGGGAGGGGTATATCATTGCTGCAAATAGCGCAGAGACCAGGAAGCAATATCGAGAATCACCGTCACCGAATGCTGCTTTCACGCCACAGATGGTTATGTCCAGATAGAGGATTTCAGAGGGATTACACGCGAGCAAAGCTTTCATATGAAGACTCAGATTCTTTAGATAGCTTATTTTGGCTCTCTTTAGGATGTCTAAAACCATGATTCATTGTTGTTTATTATTACTGACATTTATTAAGATGAAGAATGATAATAGTATCTATTCGCTTCAAATCGTTTCAATTACATCTAGTAATAAAATCACATATTCTTATAACCACACGTTTCGTCGTTATTCATTCCAGTTATCTTTTATAGAAAAATGTTTTCTATGTCTTATATAATTTTAAAAAATCATAAGGCAATTTCTGATGCTATTTGGAAACATAAATATAAATAAACAAGAAACTAGATATTTCTAAAGCTTTTACTAGTATTCATTTAAATAATATGTCAGATTATTGATGGACCTAGTAATGGAATAAATTCTAATAGATCATATAACTTGCACGAAATTTCATCAGCCATGTTGTTTTGTTTTTTAGCTATTATCTTAGATATACAAGATATTACCAAATTAAAATACCATCTAATGTTTATGTGCCCTTATCTTAAATAATAACATATCATGAATTTGCCTTGTAATACGCAATAATATACCATATGTTAAGAAAAAAGTATTTGTGACTTTATACCTTTTAGTCAATATATTGTTAACCCGATGTTTTAATTTGTGGAATTTTTCAGATGATTGCAATGAGAATTCTATTTCCTGTAGCTCGGGTATATTTTATAATATTTTCAAAATATCATAACATAATTTTCATATATAAGAATACCGTAATAAAAATATCGTAGAATTTGTAATACTTTTGATAAATTATTTTTCAAAAAGAATTTTCGATTTAAGTTTTTTTATAAAAATATTAATTCAACTTTAGGAATTTTGCAAAATTTAAAGATTTATTCGAAAATATCTACTAGGATAATAATACTTTATGAAGATGAATATTATGTTTAAAAATAATTTCAGGAATAACGACATGCATAGAGCAATTATACAACAGAAGTTATACAATAATTTGAACATAATATTGGAAAATATTGAATATAAGGATTTTGAATTTCAGTATTGCAAAAATAACAAAGTTCAAGGTGTCTCAAATACAACAAAAGAACAATTAGATTTAAATTTGTATTTTTTCTATTTCAAAAGATTTTTTAATTTTTTTTTCTTTTTTATAAAAAAAAATAAAAAGTTTTTAACAATAAGTATTAAATTAATGTTTTAGGTATCTTTCTAAAATTAAAGCAAAGTTCTTCTTGCCTTCAAAGATGAGTGCATTTGGTTTATTTATCATTTATTCAAATACTCTATCTACGTTGACCTAACAAAGTTTGGCCAATTTAGTGGATAAATTCACGGCTTGCTAACTAAAATGTATCGCATTTTTACTTGGTTAAATTGAATGTCTATTACTAGCAGAAACGATAATTTGTAAGGGAAGCCATTTTTATTTAGGGTTAGCGTGTCTTCCCCGTGATTTGGGCGTCCTGGGCTGGAGGCCTGTTTTTGGCATGGTTGTTCTTTATATTTTGTCCTATCTGTGAGCTGTGTGAAAGAGGCCCCCTGTAAAAAAGGGCTGTTGTTGTTGTTATTATTTAGAGCACTTTACACGCCCGTTGACAAACCTGTCAGTGATTAAAACCGAGTGATCGTCTGTCTTTTTTTTTTTTTTCAGTAACGTCAATTAGGGACAATAGTACGACTTAGCTACTCCATGCATCCCATTCGTTTGTGCAACCCCTTTTTAGAGGTAGTGCAATCACACACTTCACAAATAAAACACAGAAGAAGAACCATGCCCGAACTAGACTCGGGCCCGGGACGCCCAGATCACCAAGAAAATATGCTACCACTATGTCAGGACGCCGGCATAAAGAGGAGTTGTGCAAGCGAGTGTGTGAGTGTCATCTTCCTATGAGCTAAAGTCAGACATCTGCCCTCGGGTGCTCAGGGATCCGTACCCTCAGAATTAACTGTGCTCCAATTTACCCGATATCTTGGACTTGGTTTGAATTGAAATTCAATCCAAGAGAGATAAACAACAACAACAGACTTATACAATAAAAGGAAGTACTATTACGTATTGCATAATATTGTACATTATTATGTAATGCCATATAATGTTCTCAATTTGTAAAGTTTAGTATTGTAAGGCTTACTGTATTTCAATATTGACGAAATGCTGTACTGTATCAGTTTTCCAAATGTTGCAATAATATAGAACATTATGCGTTATTTAAGGTATGGAACAATAAAGAAAGAAACAGAAAAATAAGCTCGAAATAAAGAGAATTAACTATTACATTTCTGATTTAAAAGAAAAAAAAAGTTTTGATCTTGAAGCAAGTTCATTCTGTTTTCTAATTAAACATTCGTAAACGGTTTTTTTTTGTAATAATACATACATACATTAAAGACCAAAAGATCGGAACATCCTTTTCCTACGGAATTTATGATAACCATTTTAATCATTTCGTTTTTAAATTTTTTTTTTTTCCTACGGTGTTTAACCCAAATAAAGCATTTAAAAAAACTTTATTATTATCAGCTATTTCAAATATTATAATATTTATGCTAATCTTCTACGATAAACCTTAGTTATGCTTCAAAATGAATTAGGACAAAATTGATAAATAAAAAATGAGCACTGGAGCACGAAATAATACTTCTAATCCGATTAGTAGTATGTAAATCGATACACATTAACATTTTAAAGAATTATGGAGTGATATTATAAATGGCAACAATCTTTTATGTATCCTCTTAATTTTTCTAAGAAAAAATATGTAAGTGTTGAGATAATTTACTGAATTCTGAATATTTTTAACTTTGTAAAAATTATTTAATAAGTTTTAATAGAGAATTTAAAACATCAGATTTTGAAAAAGATATAAAATTCCCATAGAAAAGAGCTTTTATGATTTATGACCTTTCATAACATCCAAATCTTATCCATATAAATAGTAGGCAAAACTATTATAAAATAAATAATTTGTCCTTTTTTACGTTGTTTTATAATCGAATTTAAATAGGAAAATATAAAAGAATTTTAGATTAATAACTGCTATGTTCTCTTTCGTTTTCAAAAGAGTACATATCTATACATAGTATAAAATGTATTCTCCTGGAAACGTCTGTTTGTTCAAACCAGAAAAACTCTAGAAATAGTTAACTATTGTTGGAGATATTTGTAACATTTTGTAGGACATTTATAGGGGAATGTTTTAGCATATTGAAGTCGTATTAAAATTAAAAAAAGGAGTTTTATAATTGAGATTTTAATTATTTTTCTATTATGATTCGCGCATGTTCGAAAAGCGCATGAGCAAATAGAAAGAGCTGTGGTATGCATATGCGATACATTTCTTTGTTTACGTCTGATTTTAAACAGCGATTTGAAACTCATTTTGCCCAAACATTAACTGTTATGGGAGATATTTGTACCATTTTGTAGGGCATTCATTAGGAAAGGTTTTATTATATTGAAATTATATAAAAAAGGAGTTTTAAAGTTGCGATTTTAATTATTTCAAGGACAAATGTTTTTCAGACTGTTGAAATTGACTTAAGCAAAGAATGTTTTTCGCATGGACAACATTATGTGGCACTTTCTAGAATTGCATCCAAACAAAATCCTCCTGCCTTGGCACAGGAGGAAAAACAGCCAATATAGTTTACATAGAAATATTACGAAGCAAGCTGAATTTTATTTTCATTTCAAATTATACAGAGTTGATAAACAAGTGTGGAACAGCGAATCAATGAGTTATTTGTATAATTTTAAATTTCAAAACAACTTTTCTATTGTATATTTTTAGTGTATTTTTTGTCTATGAACATGTCATATTTTTACCTTTTTAACTAATATTTCAGAAGAGCATTGATATACAGTCATTTTCGCCAAAAAAATAATTTATCGCCAAATTTTAGCGAAAAGGCAGCAATCGCCGGTAGCAAAATCGCCACCAAAAAATTGCCAACCTTGTAAGGCGCCAAATAACTGTATATCAAAGCCTAACCACTATTTCTGAATGAGTGCAATAAAAAAAAATTATGGCAGTATGATTATATTCTGCGGGACTCATTAAGCAATGTTTTTTTTCAAAATAATTATTAATTATTTTACCTCATTTACAAGAAAATTCCTAATTACTCCGTTATGTTCTTAGTTACCGCAGAAACCGCGTGTTAGATGGAAATTTATTTCAGCTTCAGATCAGTGTACCGAACTGATTTAAAATCATGAAAATCTACCTAATATTGCTTCATAATACATTTTATTACTTACTCCCAATTATTCCCAAAAATTGCTTTTTACTGTTTTTCCGAAAATTTACCAGTACCTTCAATATTTGTAGTCATTCATAATCATTTAGCTTTAATTTAGTTTCGAATTTCTGGAAGATGAGTCTTTATAAAAACAGAATTCACACACGACAGAAAATATTAAAACTAGAAAGACATATTAAAGTTAGAAAAAAAAAGTTCAATTTTGTGATATAAAGTAAAATAATTGTTTTTACTAGCTCACTATCAATATAATCGATCAAACTACACGTATGAGTTGAATAATCATCTTAAGGTGAGTTGAGAAAAATTAATTCTATTTCTTTATCTTCAGTTTCGGATTAGAAAGAATTAAATTCATCTTCTTCAGATTCACCTCCATTCATATCATATTTTCCTCTTCCTCATCTTCAGTTTCCTTGTCTCCTTCCAAATTCATCGATACACGGAAGTATGCAACATAATATAATGCACAAATTAGTATTAATAATTAGAATTTATGCCTATTGAATTATATGTATACATGAATCAAATGATAAATTATTTAAAATATTAATCCTTAATTTTGTCAAAAAGAGAAAATATTCTTAGCAGAACAGAACACTAACTGATTCCTAGATTTAAAATTAAAATTTTTATGTCCTAAAATAAATGTCAAAATATATAAAAATATATATTTTTATTATATCAAAAGCATGTCCCAATCGACGCATTTTGAGAGCTATCAATGGAAATTTATGAATACTAACTTCATTCTTTATGTAATTACTGAGGTGCATTGTTCTAGATTAATTCACTATAAAAATTAAATTTTATTATATTAAATCATGTTCTTAAATATCCTTCGATAAAAATTGTTAGGAATTAGGAACAGTGTTATAACAAAATGTATAAACCAAAATTGATGTGATCCCTATCAAGTTGAAAATAAGCTCCACTAAGTTCTTTTAAATCACTTACTCTAGCTTGTATTCACAAATATGCAATCCTCTTTGCATATTTATTTGTACATTTCACTTAAATTCTTCTGATTGCAAAACTTTGGGATATTTTTATTTTACTTCCAAAATAAAATATTCTGTTTTTTTTTGTTGTTTTATTTTTGAAAACCAGTGAGAGTGACTTCATATTCTCATATTCTTGAATATTCTCAGATCTAAGTATTATTCCCTTCCCCTTCATAAATTATGGTTCTTAGTCAAATCTGTTGCTCAATCTCAATTTCTCAGAATGGTTTATTTTCTCACAAAAAAAGGGTATATATAGTAAACTAAATCTGTATTTATGCATTATTACGAAATATTGAACGTTGGCATAAACACGTTGGAATAAACCTAAAATGCGATCCTTGGTGATTTTTTTTTACCTTTGCATGCGGTTGATACACATGTACAAGGAAACAGAACATATCTTGGATGACGACTTTCTAATGACCTATTGAAACAAACATTTGACGTAAAACTACAATTGAAGGCACAATACCAAATTTTATTTATATGTGACAAATTTCCTTACCAAATTTAATTTATATGAGGCAAATTTCATCTATATGAGACAGATTTCATTTATATGTGATAAATTTCATTTATGTGTGACAAATTTCAATATCATTTTAATTATCGCATTTATAAACATTAACCGGCGTCCTGGCATAGGGATAGCGAGTCTTCCTCGTGATCTGGCCGTCCTGGTTGGGGCATGGTTGTTCTTCATCTGTTCTATCTGTGAGATGTGTGAATGTGCCCCCATGTAAAAAAGGGGTTGTGCAAGCGAATGTGATGCGTGAGTAGCTAAGACATACTCTTGGCCCTAGTTGGCGCTACTAAAACAAGAGATCAGCGAGCTTGTCCATGGCAAGTGCCATTATAAACAACAACAACAATAAGCATTAACCCTTTGATAGATTTGGTTCAAACTCTAAGACGGATATACAATTTAAGTGTTAAAACTGTATATGAAGCATAATTTAGATAAAATGTTATGTTTTTGAATTACCCTTTATATGCATTCAAAAGTATAGAAAAACAGGCGATTCATTCCTTGACGGATTTGGTTCCAGATTTAATATGGATCTAAATTATAGATGATAAACTTGTATACCGAATTCATTTATATAATTGTTATTCATTTATATCATTTTTATCGTGTTCATTCATAATCACACAGTCAAAGACAGACTTCTTCTGAATGGATTTTATTTAAAATTTGAAAAAAATCTACATATTTGGTCAAACGACCATATACCAAATTTAATTTTTTCAGTTATATTCTCATATTTACATAATCATAAAAAAAACTTATATTTCGGATTCGAGATGCCTGAAACGTGCAGATTAGTCAAATTCCTGTTTTCAAATGTTTCGCCGATCATAAAGCTTTCGTATGCAGGAAAGTAAAGAAAAAGACTTGTGCAAGTTTTCCATTTCAAATAAAACCCTATAGAAATACTACCTATATAATTCAAAAATTCATATTATTTCAGAGATTTTTAATACAATTATTTCCATGTTGTTGTTTTTTATTTTTGAAATCGATTAAAAACAATATAAAGATTTAAGAGTATTTTTCACACTGAAGGAAAGCAGATATATATTTAATTTATCTTCAGTTTATAGTTCAAAGTTGATATATAGCAGAAAATAATATATGATTTCATTGATACATTTTCATATTTCAAAGAAAGTCGTTCAACCGAAGATAGAATTAATTATTTTATTTACAGATAAATTTAAAAAAACATCAGAAATATTTTTTCATTCTGTGTATAAACAGTCATTAAGATATTGATAAATATTTTCTGGATCTTTCGAATATCAGTATTTTTCATTAGAAACTTCATATATTGAACACAAAAGACAGAATAAATGTATTTTGCATTCAGACAGGACAATAATATTTTCCAGTGTTATCAAAATTTTACTTCCGTTCCTCCTGATTACGTAATCGGAAAAATATATGAACTGTTTCGACGAAACACACCATACCATAATTAATTTGTTTGTATATTCTTTATTAAATGAGAAATGTAAATGCTATTTATTGAGCGAAACAATTCCATATGATGTTATTAAATGTAAGAAAAAAATGTTGAAAGCAGGTTAGAAATCATCAAATGTATTCAGGGTCATATAAGAGTAGTTTTTACAATGTTATTATTTTTTTTAATCTAATCTGTCTTTTATCCAACTAGAAACATGGCAACTTATTGCCATACACCTTGTTTTTGAATCCTGAATTTTGAATAAAGGAAACATAATAAAATTTGATTATTTTAAAAATATTTTCACAGTTGCTCTGCTATTATAAAATATGTTTGCAATAGAACAAATCCGTTATAAACAGTTGAATTAAATTTTGAACGTCAAATAGATATAAAACATTTTTTGGAAAGATAATCGAGTCTGAAAGAAACAATATGATTCTCTCTCATTAATATATTGATAAATGAAAAATTAAAATCTAATACATAACGTATGGATAAAAAATATCCTATGAAAGTAGTTAGAAATTTTAAAAGCTATTTTTAAATTTAGTAATAATGAAGAAATTAACAAACAGGAACCGCATTTATTTATTTATAGTTCTTTTATTTAGTTAAGGTATCCGAACACGTTGAAAAGGTCAATTTTCTCAAAAATGACATTTTTTTAAAAATCGTATTATTGGATAGACCAGTTTTTAAGCTATCTAAAACAGGTTTACTTTTGTCGCTACGTTAATTAGAAGTCAAGATATTAATATTTTCGTAATGATCGGTAAACCGGAAGTGGACATTTAAATAACCGGAAGTACCTATTTAAAGGGACAGAGACATGTTAAAAATTTGTATAAACACAAATTTCATTTTAAATATAGTTTTAATAAACTTTTAATGAAGTAATGAAACTAATGACACTTTTGGAAATTGTCTGGCAACGCAGGATTACTTACAAAATTTGGCAACAATTTATTGTTTACTTGTTATCACTGCCTGCGTTTACAATATATATTTTTAAAAACTTGTGTTCTTTTCATATAATTTATTATTTTTGAATAATTTGTAGTTATGGGAAGTAATAAGAACCGAATCTCTTCTCGTAAGTGTAAATGTAATAGAAATAGATTTACAAATAGTGCTGATAAGAAGAGCAAGAAAATTGCTGATCAAGCTATCCAAACAGTGAACGAAGTAAAGCTTCAGAGTGTTTTGTCTACGGTAGGTAAATCGAATGACGATTCAATTTCTGGTAATAAACAGGGAAATGTGATTTTCAATCTGGATATTCTTTCTGATATTGTATCATGTTTATGTTGCCCTGTGTGTTTCACAAATGGTGTAAGCCTTGTTAAAGAGTCTGTGTTTGGGTTAGCAGCAAATATGTCTATAAAATATCAGAATTGTGATTTTATAGTATCTTTTTGCTCATCTGAGAAAGTGAACAAAATGCATAACATAAATACAGCTTTTGTTTTTGGTTTGAGAATCATTGGGCGAGGACATTCTGCATCAAAAAAATTGTTCTCAGCTATGAGTATAATTGCTCCATCGAAAACTTGTTTCAGATATCTTGAAAAGAAATTAGAGTGTGCTGCTGCTGATGTTCCAAGTAAATCCATGAATGAGGCTGCTTCTGAAATAAGAAAAAATAAAAATCCAGATTAAATTGTTGAGTGCGGTGTGTCAGTCGATGGAACTTGGCAACGTCGAGGGCACACTTCTTTAAATGGTTGTGTGTCAATCATATCTGTTGATTCTGGAAAGGTGTTGTACATTGAAGTGATTTCTAAAGTGTGCAGGTTGTGCAGAACAATAGATGATAAAAATCACTCCCTAAAATGTGCAAAATATATTGGATCATCAGGTTCCATGGAGCCAGTGGGTGTGTACCTCATTTTTGAAAGATCGACCCAAATGAGAAATCTGTACTATGTTGGCTTTTATGGCGATGGTGATTCGAAAGGATATGATGCAATAAAAGATATATATGGTAAAAACAGTGTTTAAAAGTATGAATGCATTGGCCATATTCATAAACGAGTCGGTTCAAGACTTAGAAAATTCAAAATGACACATAAAGGTCTTGGAGGTAAGGGGAAACTGACTGATGTATTTATTGACAAACTGGAAATTTACTACGGTATTGCAATACGTAGTAATGTAAACAATTTGCAAGAAATGCAAAGTGCAGTGATTGCATCCTTTTTTCATTGCAAAACAACCTATGCATGGCGAATGCCCAACTGAACCTAACAGCTGATGCAAATTTCAGAGAGATGCATATAATGGATTAAATTACACCGAAAGGTCAAAGGGACTACCCCAAAATGTTTTGAATATTGTGAAAAAAGAATACAGGAAACTATAAGATAAAAAACTGTTCGAAAAATGTTTACACGGGAAAACACAAAATGCTAATGAGAGCTTCAATGGTGTTTTGTGGAAATTCTTACCCAAAGATGTCTTTGTTGAGCTCCAGACCCTCAGATTAGGGGCATTTATGTCAATAATACATTTTAACAAAGGTTTATGGGATTACTGAATATCCTTAAGGCTGTTGGAGTGCATCCTAGTGAAAATGCAGTTAGAGCATTTGCTGAGCTCGACAAAGACAGAATAACTGAATCTAGACGGCATTCATTGCCAGAAAAAAATGATTAAAAAAGGAAAATTGTTAAAGGCTGAGAAGGGAGAAGGTGTATCTCATAAATGTGGTGAATTTTAAGTATGTACACTCATAATTTATTATAAAAACATGTTATTGGAAACTTTAAATGCATTTTTCTCAAAACTGATTTTTACTTATTTTTTGCCCACTCTAAATCAAATAACTGAAAATATAATTATCACATTACTATGAAATTTGGTACACTTTGTCTTTATACCATTGTCTAGGGAATGAACTAAAAGAATTTAGATTGGGTGAATAGCTTTTAATTTATAGCTTATTTTTTTGAAAAATAACGTCATAAATTGACTAAAAATTTCATTATAAATCTTCGATTGCTTCTAAAATTTTTATTTATAATTATAATCATATGATTGTACTTCATTCCCTAGAGAAAACTATGCAGTTTATTTTAGTATAAGTTTTGCTTGGATAAGAGTAATAGTGTTTGGTGTTTCAAATTTGAAGTTTTTGAAATGTAAGCAAATTTTGCTTAAATTTATGCTATAAAATGCCAATTTTCAAAAAGTTTTAATATTTATTTCAAATTTTGATATCCTATTACTAATTTTGAATGGTGTTAAACCTAGAAATATGATTAAAGTATTCCTGCACCATGTTTTTCTAAAAAAGTGCTCCGAACGTGTTCGGATACCTTAACAAATATAGAAAGAGATTCTTGAAAACAGACGAATGTTATGAAAAGTATTTTTTATGACCTTATTTTCCCAATACTCTTTATTTAGTATTCAATATTGAAACTAATTTGTATAGAAATTGTTATGTTAAAAAGAAAAAAAATATTAGCGTTTGAAAATAAAATTTAAAGCAAAGTAAGATTTTAAAGAACAGCAATTATCATTTTCAACAGGATGATTATTATTTTGGTGGAGAATATAAATTTCAACCAAAAATACAGATGCATTTAATTAAAATATTATTAACAAGTAAAATACAAAGTTATAAATAAATAAAAGTGAGCCAATACAAAAGAAAATTACAGTAAAAAATAAAATCGATTAATTTAAAATAAATTGAAATTTATCCCTAAAATTTTATAAATAGTACAGTTCTATTTTTAAATTAAAATTTAATATCTGCTATACCAAGTGCTTATATTTTAAGCCGAAACACTTGTTTGAAATAAGAAAATAAACGTTGATCATCTTTTCCAAAACAATTATTATTATTTTACTTACAAATATGACTTTCAATCATAATTAGATTTGTATGAAAGTAAAACGCATCTTATAAATAATTAAAAGCAACTCCGAGCAAACATATTTTAAACAAAATCGATAATATCAATAAAAATATAAAATATGGAATTTATCATTAAATTTTACAAATATTTGATATTCATTTTTAAATGAAATTCTAATATTTGCAGCAAAATAGTATGCGCTTACATTTAAATCGAAACCTCTTTTGTCTATAGCGAACAAAAACTCTTGCCATTTCTCTACAAATACATTTCCTGTTGATGATGATAAAACCTTCTACAAAATATTCCTGAAATTTACCTCCTCCATGGATAAAATTTTTAAAGTTTTTTTTTTTTTTTTTTTTTTTTTTTGAGAAATTTTACTGCACTCGAGTAACTCGATTACTTGAAGATCCACTACCGGAATTGAAGTCATCGGATTCCACTTAACTCGCTTGAAAATTCGCTACTCACATAAACTTGATCTCATTTTGAGAAGCATTATTGCTCCAATCCATGAATAAATCACAAAAAAGACCACAGTAAGGAGATTAGGAGAGTGTAATTTTCTGTTTCTATACAAAAAAGATCTATCCCAAGTTTTTTTTGAGACTTTCTTGAAACATAATATACTTGGATTGCTCTAAACCGAAGCAAATATGCTTAGTATCATATATCCAAAATCACTTTCCACTTTGTTTAATACTTTCAGAATTTAAATTTTAAATGAGTTTTTAAAAGTCAGTTGAATATTGCAAATAAAAGAAAGTTCCCGTTTCTCAATAACAGACAAGAGTTTGACATATTTATGAACAGCATGAGCATTTAACATGCTTCTTAATTTCGCCTTTTAAAAAAAAATTTTCAAATTTTATTTAATCAGTAGGTAGCCGGAGAAGGTAGGAAAGTTATCCAAATAAAATGTACTTGACTTTATATGAATATCAATTGAGAGATAGAAAACTACAGAACTACTAAAGAATAATTTCAGAAAATGAAGGAAGAATATTAAATCTTCGTTCCTTGAAGAAACTTTTTCAAAGAAAAAATAGTGACATGCAGAATAAGATTTAGAAAACCTAGGTAAAGGAATAATGAAGAAAAAAATGTATTCTAGAATTCTGAAATTCAGTTTTGAATTTCTAGTGATATGATGAAAGTGTGATTTTTATGCATGCTTATAGAAATGGAAGAAAAGCTGAGAAAACAAAAGTGAATATAAAGGAAATATAATCAAATCTAAATTTCCTTCATTTGCTGGTAAATGCTAGAATTTACCATTATTTTTATTATTTACCATTATTAATTTTTTTTCATGTTTTCTTATTATAGATCTTTTGTGTGGAAATAATTAATTATTTTTTCATTGCTTTATTTTTACCGATTTTTTCTACAAAAAATGCATGAAATGTTATAAAAGCAAACAAAAAATTGCATCTGCATATTTTTGATAGAGGAAACTGTTGCACTTAAGGTAAACGATATTTATATATAATATTTATAAAAATTTTATATAGAATATTTATAAAAATTGTATATAGAATATTTATTTTTTATATAATATTTATAGACAATCGAGCTCAAAACCTGAAAATAAAATAAATTTTGCATTTTCGTCCCTAATAGAACAGATGCATAGTACAATATGAATATTGAATAAAGGTTGCATTACTGCATAGAATAATTAAATATTGAATAATATAATATCGCACAATATTATGGAACAAGGTGCGCTATCTTGAGTAAATAAAAATGGTTCAATTCCAAAAATAAGCTCGAAAATTTCAGAATGTACGTAAACAAAACCTTTTTTTGTGTAAGTCAAGGTTAAAACAAACTGAATGTTACTTTTTCGTTGTATGTTTTTTTATTTATTATTTTATCCAATTACAAATATATTATCAGTATTAAAAGTCGTTTAATTTTAATGTATAGTTTTATTTGTATAGAAATGTAATTCCGTAGAATCTAAACATGCTTGCTGTATTGCAATTGACAAGCAAGAAATAATCCCATGAATTTTTAAGATATGCTAATAGGGTAAAATTTCGGACATATTCCTTATAATGGCAACTGCTTGTTTGGGTGTGATAACGATTAAAAATATTTAGCTTTGACTTTGTTTTGTTTCAATATTCAAAATTCAATAACATTTTATTTAAAATCCTTGAATCATTAAAAAAAAAAATTGTAAATTTTTCAAGAATTCCAGTCAAAATATGTATTATCTAAATGCAGTTACAAATATAGAGCCTACAGAAACATAAGTAAGAAAAATGCATGTGATTTTATTTCTGTGTAGATAAAAAAAAAACCGAGATCTCTCCAAACACAAACTTTAAAATAAAGGACTTCTACTATTTTTGTAGCAAATATCTAACAAAAGAAATGCTTTCTAGGAGATTTATGAGGACATAGTTTCTAAGAAATATATATAAACATACAACTAAATGTATAAGTACGTACATAGGCATGTATGAGAAAAGAAAAGAGGAAATATCAGTTTCTTCTTTTATCTTCTGTTTGAAACATTTTATAATGTATCATAAATGAAATAAATAACGTATAAAATCATCCAATATATTCTGCAGGTATTTTTCTTCATGTATAAACATGTTTCATAAATTTTTCAAAATATATTATCACTGAAAAGAGTGTTTGCGTTTAAACCTGCATTATCTTCTTAAATTACTTGTTACGTCAGATAGTATTCTTCAAAAAAACATATTGCTTTTTACTTTTTAAATCACATTTATTTTTCCAGTATACAAAGGTAAGTAGAAAACAATATAATGAAAAATTCAAAAATTATATGAAAAATAAAAACAATGATAATGGGTAAAATTTATTCCCTTTTTTCTTCGGTACCATTTTTACGTAGAAATTTCTGAATATTCGTAACACAGGTTTCGATGGTCTTTTAAATATGCAGATTAAGTACTAGTATAGAAATCAGCCTGTAAATTCTGTAGATATTTCTCTTCGTATATTAATAGATTTTAGAAATATTTCAAAATACATTTTCACTAGAAACATTAATTATATTTAAACATACATATCAAAATCAGTTGAATGGGACTTTTCATTGAAAAACTCTTCTGTACAATTGTCTTCATCACTAAAATCACTTTCTGCTTCATTTAAAAGTATCTGGAGCTCTGCTTCATAAAGGAGATCAGTGGGTTGGATGATATTTCGAGGACCAAATTTCAGAGCCATCTGCAAAGCCTTGTTAATACTGGAAAACTAAAAGGGAAGTGCGGTCTCACAGACGACGTGAAGAGAAACAACAGAAATATTTCTAAAAAGCATCCTCTGAAACCGGTTGAAAAAAATCTCCATGTAATGAAGGTCATGGAACAAGAAGCTACAGGGTCAATCATTTCTGTTGAACTAAAAATAGAATAGGGGTGACCGAAAGTTTATTCTTAGCGGTCTCAGACACTGCCCCCCCCCCCCCCAGTTGAGGGTTAAAATTTAGTTTATCTTGTAAATTTTATTTAATTGATTAATCACTTTGATTAATTTTTAGTTAGTAAATAGATTCGATTACTGGTCAAAATTTGGAAATATTTTTCCCTATTTCACAAAAATGTTAATTTTTTTTTAAATCCTTGTCCTTACAAAAAATGCTTATAAGGTAATATAACTCGCAAATTATTATTTAAATATTCTACAATACTTTTATGAAACAAAATTTATTGCAATAGGCATTGAAAGTACCGACAAAATAATATTTTAAAATGTCAAGAAATGAAATAATTTATGAGTGTTTTATATATGTTATGGTCAAGAGGTTTGGCCAAAGTCCGAAATACTTGCAATTAATATTGTATTTTCTATTTTGGCTGGCCATTTCGAGAAGTGGCCGGGAATTCTTGGCCAAAGACCAATGTGATAATATATTCTTATAAATAAAGCTCAATGTATATTTGTGCGTGTGTGTGCGCATATTCGTGCTGGCGCACTACAGTCCAAACCGTTTGACATACAGTTATTAAATTTAGCATATATATACCTTGGAGGTCGGGAATGTGCACCGTGGAGCGATTTTTTAAAATTTTTAATTAGAATTTTAATTAAAAATTAAGCGTAATTTCGGCGTTTTGTCGCTATTACCAGAAAATATTACAGCACAAAATCGATTTTTGCATCAAATTAAAGCTTTTTTAAATTAAAGCTTAAAATTTAATTTATAAATTATGCTTAGATTAAATTATGCTAAAATTTAATCTGCACGAGC
This sequence comes from Argiope aurantia, assembly GCA_026543865.1. Lineage (NCBI taxonomy): Eukaryota > Metazoa > Arthropoda > Arachnida > Araneae > Araneidae > Argiope > Argiope aurantia. Next base: position 20,277 of record JAPMOR010122458.1, on the reverse strand, counting down.
GCGTCAAATTAAAAAAAAACAATAGCTTTTATCAACGTGTTGCCATCACATTGATAGAAGTTTAAATTAAAAAAAATCAACTATTATTGCAAATTTAATAAACAAAATTGTAATTTTCGGCAGGTGTCTGTATAAAATGAAAAAAAAATGAAATAAGATATTTTCTGAAAAGTAAAAGGAGGAAAAGTTTTCTATGAGCTTTGACAGTACCTATATTATTAATTCAATAAAACAATTTAATTTAAGGCAAACATAGTTTAATATACTTAGGATAATCATTCTAATTAGCGACCATCAGCTAATTTGGGGCATACATTTGCTAACAAATGGTCTAAAGGAACTAAATAATTATATTTAATATAACTTTAGTCAATAAATGCTCCGATGAATCAGGAATTTTAAATGTTTACATAGATCCTCTGCCCTTTGAAACATATTTATATTCTTGAGACACCAATATTTTTAATAAAAATTGTTGAAACTCCAACCAACTAAATCAATCACTAAAACTGACTGATTTATGAAATTTCAATATCACTCTTCTATTAAAACTGGCGATTTTAGACTACTTCACCGGCTGTCTCAATGAAGATACGTTAATCCTCTGCAGGGTTTCTCGACAGTGATTGGTCTGTGATTATAAAAATGTTGATTGTTCTAAAACTGATGCATAAAAACTTCATAAATCGGCCAGATTCATCGCAGAAGATAGGGACGTTTATTTATTCATTTAAAAGCTGGTGTCAAGAGTATTTCGCAGAATATGATTCCTTGGGACCAAAAGACTGAGTAAAATTTAAAATTCGTAATTTTTTCATAAGTTCATTTATTGACTGAAATAAAATAAAACATTTTTATTTGCATAGTCCTTTTGAAAGTAAAAAATTAGTTTTACGATGAATCAGAGAAATTTTTGTTGAATAATTCTTTAAGATATCATATAAATTATTCTGCAGTGCACATATAATTTCACTACCGAACGACTGATTTCAATTTTCCTATTTAAAAAAATACATGGTTTGTTTAATATAAAAAGCTTTTATATTGATTGCAGTTTAACATTTCCACTTTAATTTAAAGTAGAAATTTTATGGATATTGACAGAACATTAGAGAAAGTAGTACAATGAAACAGAACTGTTTAAGGACTACATAAAAGTACGACTGAATCATAACTACCAAAATATGAAGCTGAAAAATATTTTGCAGAAAACGCTACTAAGAGAACAAGTTACATTAATTGAAAATTTTAGCGATCATTAATACTGGTGAACCGGCTGGTCGCCAAAGGCGACTAGTGGTAAATACAATGACATTCATGTATAAAATATAAATAAGGACATGTTGTAGGTGAAATTCGACAGATGGCGCCAACAAAGAAATATCTTTGAATAATATTAATAACAAAACTATTTGTCCTTCATATTTGTTTTAATTAGCCCTTATTTTTAATATTTGCCTTTACAAAATATTTCATATTTTTGAAGCGATATATCGGGAGACAATGTGATCTGGGATCTTTAACATTAGGTCCCTGGAGCAGAAAAAGAGTAAGGATCACCTTTAAAGGTTGTTGACAAATTGAATACTCAATTTGCCTTCGTATTCATACACTATTCGCAACGCCTTAGCTCAAGATATAATTCATTTATTTTGAAGGGCGCAAATCTAATCTTCACGCTATCACGTTGTTACAGCATATAGGTTCACTGAATAATTTCTATTATGACTTTAATATGAGAACAGAATAACACGAGATCATATTTTTAAATATTACAAGCTTATTTTTAACTCAGAGGTGTCACTTATATTTGAACTCGTTTCTGAAACAATTGTACTTTAAAAAAACAGTACACAGAAGTACTCATTTTTAAATACTTTATTTTTAACAGGGTGTAAAACAATCTGCTCTTGATTCTTTTCTTCCTACTTTGGCCCAAGCCATTTCGCGAATTGGCCGGCCAAAGCCCAAAATCAAGAAAAGATCGGACATTGGCCGGTAAGTTATCAGCAACTTTGGCCAGATTGCGAATTGGCCGATTTCAGGCTTTGGCCGTAACATATATAAAAAGCTTCCTTGAAATAATACTACCTGCAGATAGGATACGTATATAAAAATTAATTATGTGGAATATAATGAAAGGTTTTTATGCAAAAATTGTATTTCAAATTTTTTAAATGTGCTCTTATATGAATTGGAATTGTTTCGGTAAATATCCATCCAAATTTTCTATTGTTTTTCTCTAAACTCATCAAACTTTATGAATTTTATTTAGTTATTTATTATGTCAAGGGTGTCCTTATCTCTCTATAGAAAAATCACTATTTAATATTTTGTGACAATATGGGTGTATTTATTGCACTAAGTTATTATTTGAAAACTGATGAATACAAAATGTGAGGATTTCTCCAGAACACAGTTTCTAAGGTGTTTAATTAAAGAAATGAAAAACCAGTTAAAAGTGATATTTATTAATGCAATTGTTTTAAATTTGATCCTCTTTATCATTTGGGAAATATGCACTGATAATTTGTTAAATATAGTACTTAAAAATATTTTGTCATTGAAATTTACCTCGAAAAGGGATTAATCCATCTCTCAATCGATGGATCGATGTAAAATGAACAAATGATTTCAAAACTTTTTCACAACAATGCCACTGATTGCTAGTTAATGAATAGAAGTATTCTTCCACAAAACTGATGCACTAGTATTTATATTCAATTTATATTGAAATTTTAATGTGTGCGAAAAACTATATTACAATTAATAATTTGAAGCAGCGTAAAAATAGCACAAATAAATATAAAATTTCATCAATAACTACAAAAGCTTCTAACCATTTTCTTTAAAAAAATTAAATGCTCACTTTCTGTGGAAAAGCTTTATTCATATGTATATAAGTTGGAAGGATAACATTAGTTCAAAATTAGTCATGTCAGGTTTTTGCCATTGTCGTTTACGAGTCAGAAATCTTGTATAAGAAATGCCCGGGAAAGCGGATAGTTTCCCAATTCTCAGCCAGATACTTGAGCGAATTGTCTATACGTGTCTTGTGTGTGGGAATAGACAAATTCAGGATAAAAGACCCCCGCAGAGTATTGCAAATTGTAACGTCGATAACTGTGAGGATAACAAATGGCATCAATTTACCCTTCGTCCTTCGTGGCAACATTAGATACACGAATACTATGAGTACATAATTTGCGAGAATAAGAAAAATAAGGGCTATTTTAGTATTTTAATGGTATTTATTCTTTAAATATGGATGAAATGTGTAGCGTGTGTACTGGTACCAGAAATGGACGAAGAATTATGTGAAAATTTTATTTTCAAAGTTCAATCTTCGATAGTAATGTGTATCGGGCACATTTCAGTATCTAAAGTTTCACAATTGATATCAAAGAATGTATTTGTCATCTAACTGAATTTAACTAATTTAAGGATAATATTAATTTATTTCATGAATGAAATATACTATTTTATATATGAATTATTTTATCGATATTTAGGTGAAAATTTCTTCGCCTTTTGATAAACATGAATTCGTAATAAGAATACAAACCGCAAATCAATGCGGTACAAGTTTTTTTTTAAATAGTGGTTTCAAAAGGAATATTAATTCCGGTATCCGAATCTTGAAATTATCAGCATATTTTCATAAATAATATTTTGAATATTCATAACACATTGTCTTATAATCACTTATTTCGTAACATAACAAGCTAAGACTTTCAAAGTGGTTTCATATTAGATATATTAAAATATAATTTTAGTATTATCATGACACCTTCTTAAATTTTCACTAGCTCAATGCTTCAAATTTTCGAAATAATTTTGAAAAGTTGTTATTTAAATGTACCAAGTAAATCGAATAGAAATATAATATTAAATATACTGTATATCCTTAACAATAATGATTTTGCAATATTGAATTTTTTTACTCTATCATTTACATTAAAAAGAAGCGAATTTCTCAGATATCTTTTCCGTATCTTGATTGAAGAGGGCCAGTGACTCACGGCGTCTGCAAATATCCTAATGACGATTTGGTAACTTAGCAACGACGATGAAGACGACAATCATCTTTGATCGCAAAAAGGATTGTTTTTGAATATACAAAAATGTCGAAGATATCTTTATTAGGATTCAAAATGTGGAAGATCGTTTTACATTTTTTAATGATTTATCACGGGAACTATTACTGTGGAGACGTACGCACGAGCAGTAGTTGAGCGAATACTCAACTACTATTCTTGAGCGTTGGAGACTTGGTTATCTATTAATCGGCGGTTATTTAATTACGATTTGGTGCTTGTAGATTGCTGGTATCTACAACTGCTGCCTTTTTGTATTATTAGCTGCGTTTTGAAAGGTGATCTCGTATTTTCTTGAGGAATAAAAAGTCGTTAAGCTTGTTGGACCAACGAATTTTGTATTTTCTTCATCATTATTGTTTTCGTAATGTATGCGGGCTTTCATATAGTAAGCCTTATTGATTTCCTCTTCATAATTGTTTTTGTTATCAACAATTGAAAAATATGCAAATTTTCATCATTTTCTTAGGAAGAAATCATTTTTAGGAGCTGCGTTTTTTGTAGCTTCTTTAGCATTTCCTCAAGTTGTCGGGTTTTCCGATAATAATACTTATTTTGATACACTCTCTGCATTTTTTACCTTCTTTTTTTTCTTATGGAATCTATGAGAGCTACTGACAAAAATACCATATTTCATACAACTCTTCATGTGGAGGTAAATATCAAAACTGGTATTGGACAAATTTCTTTTGGGAATGGTAATTCTAGATCACCTCACATCATGCCAATGGATTGAAGTTATTCAGCAGAATTTTTTTCTCCAGCTCTCTGATCATCCTCATTTAATACGAACCGATTCCAAATGGTATAAGGAATCACGCACTTCTTTTGAATATATGGTAAAATTCTACATTATTATTATTATTCCAAATACAATCAATAAATTTGCAGTTTTATCAAATTGAGAAATTACGAATTGAGAAGTTTATTTACGAAAATTAATTGGATAAATCTTTTCCTACATGATACCGTATGACTATCTTGAAAATATTTGGAACATATATTTTATTAGAGAATATTCTGTAATTTTTATCTAATGAAATAAAATTTCTCCGAACGGTCATGCATTAATTTAATCTTTTTCCCCGATTCTAAAATAGTGAAATATCAAAAGATAGATGGACTATAAATTATCAATTTCCTTTTTTAATTTATGACAAGATTTGTTATAAATCGAACAGAATACTTTTATATAAACTGAAAAATTATGATAGTTGAAATATTGCTACTACAAAAACAATTGAAATTGGATATAATACAATATACGAGTCTTCCAAATGAAATAAGTCTATTTAATGAATTGAAAAATAAATGACATAAAATGTAACGGAAAATGTCTTTTATCAGTAAAGTGTTTTATCTATATATATAGAACCAATATAAAACTATATATAGATGCTCGAAAAAGAAAAACAAAATTAAATATAATTTCTTATTTCCCATAAAAATATTATTTCATATATTGGGTTGTTCGGAAAGTAATTTCGTTTTTTTTTTTTTTTTTTTTTTTTTTGTGGAAATGAAAGACAGTTTTTGTATAATAAGCAAATACTTTATTAAATTATATATCGGCCGTTCTGGTTCAACACCTTTTGCCATCTTTCTGGTAGTAGCATCATTCCACGCTCATAAACTTTTTGGTCTTTGCTGCCAAAAAACGGATCGAGGTGATTTTTGACCTTCTCATTTGAGGTGAAGGTTTTACCGTCTAAAAAATGGAGCGAACCAGTTCTGGCACTGGCATGCTGTCAACACACCTTCTCCATGCACATCGGTCCATTTCTTTCTGGCTTGAACAGCATTTTTACCCTTTTTGTAGTAAAACAGTAAGATATGTCGAAAATGCTGCTTATCGCTCTCCATATATAAAAGGGCACCGACCATAAACTACTGCGTAGAATGAATTGGAATTTTTCACACACAAGCCTTGCTATATGAGTTCTCAAAGCATATAAAAATTATACGGCTTAAATGTGAAGTTGGATGCAAAAAAATACAATTAAATCCTCTGTCGAAAAAAAACGAAATTACTTTCCGAACAACCCAATAAATATGAATGCTACCGGTTTTCCAATATATTTTAATTGTCTCGTGTGGCAAAAATATAACCGGAATTAGCATGAGACTATTCATATAGTTTGAAGGTCCTGCATTCTGTAGTCAATGACTTACCTTCATTTCCAAGGTCAGCTCACAGACACTGCTCACCATTCCTGTCTCTTTATAATGTGCCATGACTGCATGCAGTCCTTGAAATCGAATTTAATCATGGGTATCCATATAGCTGGAGGGAACGAGGCGGATTAACTCCTTCACCGACCAGTCCATTTAATTAGATTTCAACCCTAAGAGTCAATGTTAGTCCCCATGATTGCTTCCTGAATGTTAAATGTGTACAGGTTTGCGTTGCTGATCAATTGAGATCTTACATAGAATTTACCTACCCCTTAGCGGATGACTGTCGCTCAAGTACGAATTGGAACGACTGATTAGGACTTCCGGTGTTTGTCGGGTTACCCTACATTACAGATGGTTCGATAAATCTCTCCAATAGGTGAGTAATTATTCCAGCGTTTATTCAAAATTTTAGCTAAATTTATGAAGACATACAATGGAGGCAAACTGTTAACGCTTATGAAATATTCAGGTCCAGAATTTGGGTGCTGATTTCCTATTTTTGAATATTTTGCAAAAAAATAAAAAACATACAACTATTATTAAAAAATACTAATGATTTTTTTTATAAATATATCTAAACACATTTACCCACTATCCTCCAAAATTCGAAATTAAATTTAAAAATTGATACTAACACTAAATGATTTTTTTTTGATATTTTTAAAACATTTCAAGTTAGCTTTATTGTTTTCCTTTGTACAATATCCATACTGTTTAAACATATTATTTAAACTGTGATTATATTGTTTGGGATTATATTTATATTTTATATAACTTATAAATTATTTTGATTTAATATGCTTTAAAAGACTGTGGATTTTAGGGGCATTTTAAAAATATATAAGTATTTTATGAAATAAAAAAAAAGTTTTTAAGATATCGATTAATAAGTTTTTAGCACTCTTTTAATGATAAACACTTTCATTCTTAAATATTAATAATACAAATAAATATTAATAACATTTAAAATTTCAATTTTTTCCGCTATGTATGCAAAAAAGATTGCGGATGTTTTCATGGTTTCAAAATATGTCTGTATGCTCTTTATATGGCGTGAGTTGAAGTAACAAAATTTTCCCATAATTACGCTGCTTAAGATAGAATATAAAATAACGTTATTTGAGGAATTATTAAAGTTTAGCTTAGTTTTACTTATAATAACGTCCCGTATTAAAGCAACATTAGTGCTATTTTAGGACTGACCTCGTAATTTTGAAACTCTGTGCGGTCAGATGACGAGCACGACACCTGAGTTGGCACCCCCTCTCCATAATTTTGAAACGCGGTGCGGTCAGATGACGAGAAGGGCACCTGAGTTGGCACCCCCTCTCCATACCATGCCACGCCACAACAGCGGGTGGACGTTTAACGTGCACCTGACCCGCTTACACGACGGTTCTTCGGTGGAATCGGATCACGAACATGAAACCCACCGGTTCTGAATCCGAGACCTTACCACCAGGCCACCAGGCCACCACGGCCCAAGAATTGTTAAACATAAATCAAAAATAAACAAACAAATACGATATTTAGAAATGAAATATTTTTACGATAAAAAAGAGTAAAGGCATGTTTGCTCGATTATTTCATGGAATTATGTAGTTGAAAAATAATTCAAAAATTATAAAACAGATCTAACGATTTTAATTTAATTTATCTTTAATTTTACTAAAAATACAAAAAGAATTTTTGATAATACATTTCGCATCAGAATGAAATATGCTATTATTCGTATAAGCTATTCTTATATATGAAGCAAAAAAAATTTATTTAAAACTGATTCTATCATATTTTATATTTTACAGAAATCATAACAGTATCAGCATATCATTTCAAGATTCTTAAAAATGTAATAATGTTAGCATTCAAAATTTTGTTTGCATTCCATTCAAAATTTGATTCAAGTAGAGAAAATTCCCTCTTTAAACTGGTATTATTGTAATAAATACCAGTTTAAAATAATCAGTACTTTGTACCAAAACAACGGTATTTACTCATTTCCATAATACTGAAATGAAATATTTGAAGAATTTACATTTAATTAAAGATCATATGTCCCTAGAGTAAGAACAAGTATCTACTTTACTTTGGGTGTTTCCATTCTTTGGGAACTGAAAATGGTATATTTATTTTGCTTTAATTATTCATTAAAATCCATTATTTAAAATTCAGTTTAACAAGATTTACTCAGTCCAATAATGATTACTCCTTAAAAATTTACTTAGTTCTATTGCAAATGATATTTACTGTTTGTTGGAATAACTAAATTCATTTTTCAAAAGAAAACAGTTGCAAGCAGCCATGACTAAAATGCATTTTATGAGAACACTGCATATTCCAATGAATTTTAAATAAAATTTTACATTTAACTTTAAAATATCGGTACGTATTCTCATGGAATTTAATGCTCTTACATGAATTGTTTAAAGTAAAGTAAATCGAAAATATTGAAAAGACATACTAAAGATATTTACAAAAAAATTTATTGTACAATAGCCGTTGATTTTGCAAATCTATTTTTATTTACCTACTTTATTATGGTTTCTTTATAATTAATAATGTTTATTTGAAATCAAATGATTTGCTATTGAATCATTTCTATTTTTTCCATACACTGGAGCATCTTCTATTCAGCTTCTAAGGGTAATTAAATCAGTGCAATTTAACATTGAAAGGAATTTTTAAAAGTGTCTAATTAATCAAATGTCTTGCAATATTCCTAATCATATTGAAATACCAAAAAATATTTCAATTTTTTGAAAAGATGTATGGTTAAGATATTACTGTAAAAACATCTTAGATCTATCTTTATTCAAAAATATGGGGATTTTCATTAAGCTCTTCGATTCCAATTCCAGTGTATTCAGTTTTGAACAATGCTTTATTAGAAATAAACATAAGGGTACAAATCTGACATCTAATGCTCCTTAATAATTGATGGCGCATTGATAACTTGAAGAAATCACACCTTTGTATTACCTCATAGCTCATTAATATCGTTATTCAAAGCATTTGCTTCGATACTAAGACTTTAGTAGGGCTCAAAAATAAATAATACCACTATAAATCGTATAATTTACGATTAATTGAATGAATTTCTATATCTTTTATTCTATTTAATCGCATTCTGAAAAAATTGGCTTAATTGAATAAATTGGCGAAGTATTAGAATTTCTTTTTAGTAAAAATAACGCTTTAAAGCACAAAGACATTGCTTTCAACCTCATAAATAAGGCATATTTCGTCAATTTATTTCACTAATTCAAGAGCTAGCCAATACATAATCTGGATTTATAGTCCAAATACAGTGTGAAAATACTGTGTGAAACAGTATTTTTATTTGGTCTCGACAATCCGCCAACCCGAAAGGATGTAAGACCTTAAAAGTCGCCGAATATTTTCATTTAGCGAGAAAACATGCAGTTCATTAAATTGCTTACATGACTGAAATAATATCATTATTAAAGTAGATGAACATCTAGTCATCGAAGGCCGCTTGATATACATATTTTTTTTAAAATATTTAAATACATCGGGGCTATTCAAAACTGTTTTCAACTGGGCATCTCATCTCTTATAGCCGGTTCTGGATATTAATTCGATTTTCTGCTTTTCATTATAATTTTGTACTTTTTCTTTTTCACTTTATTGAAAAAATAAGTATTGATGATGCTACTAACCAGAAAAATGATAGTTTCTTTCATTTGTCATTAAATTTGATTTATCAATAGTGAAATAAATGCAACGTTTCATCGCGAGTACCTAGTTGAATTCAATTTTGTTCAGATCGTTTCTTTCTATGAATAAATGCCTGATCTGTACAGGAAAAATAAACAACTGAATTTTTAATACAAAACATTCAAGAAAATGAGACATATATTTTACGGATGTATATTTTTGCAAAAATAAAGTCGATTTCATGTCTGGGAATTTCCAGAAGTGATTTTATACTTATTTTCCATGTCTACAAACAAAATGTATCGAAATCCTCAAAAGATTGGATTTCGAGAATTTGATGAATCTCTACATTTCAGAGTTCCCTGACTACAATATATATACATATATATTATATAATAAAGACGGAATATATATATATATATATCTGTGAACTAGATTAATTCAAAAACTCATTGAGTTAGAAGGATAAAGTTTAAGATGTAGTCTTTGCACCAGACTTATAGACTTGAATCAATTATGTGCGAAATCTATACAGAGGATATTCATCCTCTTCTCTGTTTGCCCATGTACCAGTGAATACTATTACTGCGAAATATTCTGTTCTTTTTCTAATGTCACTTGCCGTGGACAAACTCGTTCTAAACCAAGGGATCGTCTCTTGTTTTAGGAGCGCCAACTAGGGCCAAGAATACGTCTTAACTACTCACGCATCACATTCGCTTGCACAACCCCTTTTTACAGGGGGGCACACTCATACATCTCACAGATAGAACAGATGAAGAACAACCATGGCCGAACAGTGACTCGAACCCAGGACTCTCGGATTACGGGGAAGATGCTCTACCCCTATGCCAGGACGCCGGCACTGTCAAATGTAGAACGCTTGATTGATTATATTTCGTATACAGTTTACGCCTTTGTAAGACAGAACCGTATCAAAATTTAAATGAAACCTGCATGCCGGTCTTCATAGTCCTATGGTCATAAATACCAACCTCAACAACTAATTGAACCTCAACAACTAAGATTGAAACCTCAACAACTAAGATAAATAAATTTGATTAATGTTCATTTTGCTAAAATTCTGTTCGATTTCAAATTTTGGATTCAATCTGTCGGAAAAAGTTATTCAAATTGTCTCTTTGATTTTTCTTCACTAAACTACTAATCCCAAAGCGTTTTTGCGCAGAAACTGGAAAAAAATTGGTTTAATAAAAATGATATGTTGTTCACTGTCTTAACCAAGATTCACTATTTTGTGTGTATAGAAGGAGATAACAAATATTAGGATGCAACTTCCTAATTTCTTATCAAAATGTATTTGTAAGAGAAATACGAAATTTACGAAACTTAATTGCTTATAACATGAATATGACATTCTTATATTATAATAAACTTGCGTATGTTGCGTATGCGGGAATCAGAAATGCGTATTCTTATATTATAATAAACTTCCGTGTGTTGCGTAAGCGTGAATCAGAAATGCGTATTCTTATATTATAATAAACTTGTGTGTGTTGCGTAAGCGTGAATCAGAAATGCGTATTCTTATATTATAATAAACTTGCATATATTGTGTATGCATGAATCAGAATTGCGTATTTTTATATTATAATAAACTTGCGTATGTTGCGTATGCGTGAATCAGAAATTTCTGATTCACCATTTCTAGATGTTTTGGCAGGATCCATCATAGTCTAATGGAAAAGTTTTCCATTTCCTGGTAAGAGTTTATTTTTGTAAATAGCTAATCTGAATTTCTCATTTTCTTAATATATATAAAGTTCTCAATTAAAATATAACTTATTCATTACTTCATTGAAGATAAAGAGCAAGATGAGGTAAGATTTCAAAACTGATAATTTGTTAATTTAATTTAATAAACTTAAGTATTATTTTAAAACCAACAAAATACTTTCTAAGAATGTTTTGGAAAAAAGTAATCAAAAATATTAACATGTAAAGATTGAATAGTTTAAAGTCTCAGCCTACCGACAAAAAATATCTTCAAATTGATTTATTTCAAATTCTTCTACATACATTGAATTATTTATTCGATTTTTAAAATAATAATGAAAATTAAAGAAACCAATTGATATTTTTGAACATGAAATAATCTGAATTTTGAGATGGCATAAATATATTGCGCATGGAAACAATTGTTCCGAACTTAATACAGTACAACGACAAAATTTCTATTCAATTCTATATAATTGAATATTTAACTGTTCATTCTATGCAAAGTGTGATTGAATTGAAAAGATTTCTTCAAGAGAAAATATGAAACATTTGCACATAGTCACAAAAACTTGTATTTGTATAAGTACACATATTTGTTTATTCTCAATTCACTCTGACAAACTTGTATGTGAATGCGACATGTAGTAAGGAAAATAAAGAAGTATCCTTTTATCATTTGAAATGATTGTGCATGAACGAATCTCAGAAATTTAACCAATTTTCTCCGAGATTTAATGCATAATGCATTTCTTATTTGAATGCTCAAATGTTTCCTTTTTAATAAAGCAACGTAGGATCTTTTTTTTGTAATAAATTACTTTATATTTTTTAGAACATTTTGAGCTTAACTGACATTACTTTGAATGATTAAAAGAATTATCACTATATAGAAGATTTATCTGAATTCTTAATTCATTAAATTCAACTTATAGAGATGTACAGCTTGCCGTTTCTTTTTGATGTTCCATTTTGAGATCTTACATTTCACACATCTTAAAATATTATATATAATATTCTGTAAAATGTAGTACTATTATCGAAAATGGAGATTAAACAAACGTCATTCTTTTTTTCCTTCTTATTGCTGTAACAGGTAGCAGAAAACGTCTTTAAACCAGGGCACATCAGCAATAGATTACGTATAGATTCAAATCTAATAATAAAATGCATGAAGAACAAAATTCTAAAAACTTCAAAATGTCACATTTCCATTTCAAAATATCTGCTGCGAAACAAATCAAGTATATATTTCAAGAACATTTAAACTTTAGCTATTGTTCGAAAGTTGAAAAATACTGTTAATATCACAAATGCTCAATATATCTGAATGATTATTTACATTCTCATCCGAAAGGTTATCAGGGGTTAAGTTCATTTCGTAACATCCAATTCGCTGTTGGCTTGATATCTACTGAGCAAACAATTCCAGAGAGAGAAAAACTATAGAACAAATGTTATGACAACTCCATAAATAGACTATTGATTGAGCATAACGAAGGATTGTAATATTTGGCTGTGATGTCAGAAATAATTTTAGAGATAGAAGATTCTAGATGTTAAAAAAGAAGGTTTCTAATGTTTGTTACGTTGCAAAAAATATTTTTGAAATGTTGAAGATAAATTCGAAAGAATGCATTAAAAGTAATTTCAGATTGCAATAGAATAAAGAAACACAAATTAGCAATTATACTAATAGGTCTTAGAAAAATTCGAAAGATCATAAAATGTCAATTCATTTAATAGAAGAATATAATTTTGGATTTAGTTTAGTTATATTAACGTCCCTATGTAAAGCAACACTAGGGCAATTTTGGGACGGACCTCGTAATTTTTGAACCGCGGTCAGATGACGAGGATGGCACCTGAGCTGGCACCCCCTCTCCACACCACACCAGTGGGAGGACGTTTGGCATGACGGATGTAACAAGCAACAGACCCCCTTACACGACGGTCCTGTGGTGGAATCGGGTCTCGAACCTGAAATCGTACGGCTGACAAGCCGAGGCCTTACCACCAGGCCATCGCGGCCCTGATATATTTTTGGAAGCAAAAGCAGCTGTTTACGGGTCAGAAAAATTCTTCATAAGTTTGGAAAAAAATAAATATCAGAAATGAAAAAAAAAACAGTCGGTGAATAATTAATCTGTTGTTTGCTCTAATTAATTAAGTGGAAAGGAAATATTATTTTCAATAAGATAAAATTAATTATATGGTTTTGTGATGAAATATGTCATATTCAATCTTTTTATGACAACGTAATCCACAATACATGTTTTGATTTAAATAATTAACCATCTTTATTTTACATTATCAATATTAAAGAATGAAAACTCTCAAGTATTAATAGTTTTCTAAGATCCTTAATTTCATCATTTGTCATAAAGATAATTTTATTTTATAAAATATAGGAAATAATATAATTGCTTTGTCATATATACAAACTGCTCATTCAAGTTAATAGGTAAAATATAAATGAAAATAAAATATTTGGTAAGATTCCAATTTCAAATAATCCGCTAAAACTATCTGAACACTCCAGAAATAATCGAAATTGATATGAAATATATCAAAGCGAATTCAAATTGAAGACATTAATTACGATTATCGGTCTTCATATCATAACTGAGGTTCAAAACTGGAGATAGAACCTGACAGTTCCATGTATCAAACTTGAAAAGTCATGTCTGTCGTTTTAATATTTTGGAATTATGATTATTATTACGAATTATTAAATTCAAATACACAATTTTAACATTCAAATCCAAAGTCATTTTAACAATGAGCGTTATTAAATTATGAAATTTAACACCCGACTTTTACTATATATTTTTTTAAACCAAACCACTATTTCATGTAAGTTATTAAATAAGTAAACATCGAAAAAGAATACATTCGAATTAGGTGTTTATCGAATCTGTTATATTCAAAGTAACAGGCCTATACAAAGTAACTCCCCTTGAGTGACAATCATCCAATTTCTCTACTGACGATAAAAGCTGTTGGTAAAATCTTAATTATCCAACACCGCAAACCTGTGCTTATTCGGCATTAAGGAAGTAATAACAGAGATCAACATTGACTGTTAAAAATGAAGTCTAATTAAATGGATCTATCTGGTGCTGAAGTGAATTTTACAGCCTCCCTCTATCTTTGTGGAGGCTTATGATTAAATTCGATTTTAATGCTTGCAAGCAGTTATGAGGCATTATGTAGAGTCCCGGGTTTTAACCGTTGTTCATACGCTAATCCTGATATTTAAGGTAGAAGGTCTTTAATACGGCATTGTACTGAAGGCAAGTCATTTCAGTTGAACATTGTTCTATCAACTTCAGCTGCATTATTTTTAAATATAGCATCTAAATTTACTTAATATTGCTATAGTCGGTTTTTATAGATTTAAGAACATACCTTATCTCATTTTCAGCCCATCCACCCCATCTTATTTTATTTTCAACAATATTTATATTTATACTTAAGGTCCTGTTAAATATTTTTCATCAAATATTTGTTATTTTACATAAATAATATTTTGATAAATAACACAATCTCTGCGAAAGAAAGATGGTATATTTGTGCAAAGAATGGTGGGAGACAATATGAACGTTATGTAAAAATACCATTCAATATGTTTTTGATTAAAATATTCATTTATTTTTTATTGATTCTGATAATTATATTGTAGAATGTTTTTCTCTGATTAAGTCATAATATCAATTTCGATATATTTAAAATTCCAGAAACGAAATACCTAATTCGAGATATCTAAATAGGATTTTAAAATGACTAAGATCATATCCTTGTGTAAATCCCTTATCTCTATGTCAGATGACAGAAAAGCAATTGAATTTTTGAAGCAAATTTTGAATTCAGAAATTTTTGAAGAAATGCATTTTACAAATGCATATATATACGCATAAATAGACTCAATATTTCTTCAAAATTTATGCATTTTTTATATGAAATGTAGAATAGTTACTCTACTTGTTAATAAAATATAGTTTCAAAGATAAATGCGAATCCTAACTATCTCACACATACATGCTCAATAGTATGCTCAATCGTTATTGTCTTTGATAACTGCATAAATATGCAATACTATAAATTTAAGATACATTATTTATTAATTGTCCTTGTGTCCTTATTTCTTCAAACCTTGCTTATAACAAACGTACATGTGCGTATATGAGAAAATAAAACATTTAATTAAGAGATATATATCATACTAGAAATAATTCTTGAAAAATTGAAAGGACTCACCAACTCATTCTTGAAATTATATTATATATGGATAAAGGCACTTATTATCTCATCTCAGCATAAAAACGTTTCTTTTCGTCTAAGATATTAAAAAAAATTCTTTTCTGAGATATAATGTAGAAAATTGATATTTGAATCTTTCAAACTCTTTTAAACAAGAGAAAGTAATTCGATTATTTATAATATCTAATTAAATGCTTTTTATCAAACATAATGGAGTTAGAATAACAACGAATCCTTCAGATTAGAATCATTAAACTATAACAGTACATTTTTCGGTAATTAAAAAATGCGTATAATTATTTTAATAATCCTATACAGGATGTCTCAAAAACATTGACCAATGCTTTTATTCCTTAAATTTTGATCATAGACATGTATTGTAAATTACAAAGTTGTGTAAAAAAAGGTGTAAAATGTTATTAAATCGATAAAAATTTTCAGGGGATTAAGCTTCAAAAAATACAAAATTTCAATTTTTATACGGACCCTGTACGAAAAAATTCACAGTGAGTAAATTGTTCCCCATCCTCTACTAAGGTCATGCACAAAATTTCAGCAATTTATCACGGAAAGTCTCAAAGATATGAAACTACATAAATGCTGACTTAAACCACTTTTCGATACCTGAATATGAGTTCGAAAAAAGGAAAAACCGTCGGATGTTCGTGTTTTAGAGGTCGTACACAAATTAACAAAGAAAATAATAATTGAATAAATAAGTAATAATTTTGCTATTTATTGGTTCAAAAGTATTAAAAATTTGTAGAAATAATAACTTAAAGGAAAGATTATATAAGTTCTTTTTACAAGTTCATTGACTGTGATATTCTTATCTATAACTCATGATATCAAATTTTAAAGTATTTTTCAGGAAGCATTGATTTTAAAATTTGTATTTAAAACTAAAGATGTGAAGCATATTTTATTTCCTTAGGATGCATTCCTGCGTCGCGTCATCTGCACTGAAGCTGTAAACATTTGCATTTCAATTTGTGATTGACCCTTCACCAAATTTGTTTTAGCATATCTTTGAGAGTTTTCATGACAAAATTCTGAAATTTTGTACATGAACTTATTAAAGAATGGGGCATATTTTACTCATTGGGAATTTTTTTGTACGAGGTCCGTATAAAAATTTAAATTTTGTATTTTTTTAAGTTTAATTTCCTGAAAATTTTAATTGATTTCATAACATTTTGCACCTTTTTTTACGCAACTTTGTAATTTACAGTATATGTCTATAATCAATATTTAAGGAATAAGGTCAAGGTTTTTGAGACACCCTGTATAAGGGACGAATAAAGCAGTTATAAAAATGAATGGCATCCTCTGTCTATGAATGTTGGAAAAAAAAGGAAGGAAAGGCGTTTAAAAGGCTTGGATTTTCAAACACTTACAATTAATTATTGATTCAACTATAGAAATAATCAAAAAATTTTAACGCCTTTTAGTGTTTTTACATTTCCGGTTTCGAGTAAAAGAAATCCAAACTTGCAAAAATACATTATTATTTGGTTAGGCGCAAGTAATAGTTTTCTTTTATTCAAAATAAAAATGTATTATGCTTATACATAGGGAAAATGCCGAAACGGAGATAAGCTTCAGCACAAATAGTCTTCAATCCGGCGATTTATCCCGAGCAAACACTTCTATCTGAAAAAACAACAGAATAAACATTATGCCAGAACCATAACCGGGTTACTGGCTGATTCGGATGAGGAAATGCAATAATTGGCTTTGATGGCGGGAATATTTTTGGTGAGAGCAGAATTGCCCGAGATTGTGAAAGGGCATTTCAGACGGCTGCTGAATACAAAACATTGTTTTATCTGATAAGGAAGCAGTCTGAACTCAGCATTAGAAATAATTCTCGAATGTAATGGAAATACGAGGCAAAAAATATTGATGCTGTTTATTATAAGTTGAGCATTACCATTGATTTAGGTTCTGAATCGCTCGAAATAAAAAATGAAGTCATTTTAATGTAATATACAGTGGAAATTAATTTTTATCTGTAGCTGTTGTTTCCATAATAGTGAGCAGTTGATATTATAACCGTGATCAAATTAAAAGTAAAATATGTGGGGTTACGAATCCATAAGTACTTTAAATACCAATTCAGCCTTTAAGCACTTCTTTGTAATTATATTTAAGACAATTTTTTCAACTTAATTTCTTCGGCGTTTCAAAATATATATTTATTATTGATATATACTATTAAAAGGAAACGATTTTTTTACTAGTCACTTACGAGGACTAGTCACTTTGTTTGCAAAAAGTATTTCAAAATATTTTTCTAAGTTTGATAAGCAACTAACATATCTTTGACTGTCGAAAAGAAGAACACAAATATCATGAAACCATCATCATTTTCCACTTGCACATAAAATGTATGATGCGAAGAAATATGTTGAAAACTTTTAGGGAGTGATGTAATATTTTTAAAACTTAGTAGAATAAAGAATGACGGCGAGATGATGTTTGAGTTTACTTAAAATATCATCAGTTTGATAGATGATGAAAGGATGATCATTAATTGTGATACTATTTATAGGAGTTTTGTCTATGTCTTTGTGTAATTCATCATCGTTATTTCCACAGTCCTCAGGAAAAGAATTGGAAAGAGCCTATTAATTGCCTTTCAAGAAGAATTTATTTCTGCATGGAAATGCTGTTTCACTGATTTCACCACTTTTGTGAAAATTCTGTCTCAATGAAAAAGTTTAATTTTTTTTTCAAATATTGTTTTCATTTATTTCGTCAAAAAGTTTATTCCCTGGCTTTATCTTCGCCACCGATGATTTAAAATTGTGTTCATTTCTTGATGACATTTACTCTCTAAAGTTTCCTCATAGTAACAATTTTACGTCTCTGGGATCTTTGTGTTGCAGTAATAATGGTTTTTTCTCACAATATATATATATATTATCCATTAAGTAACTCTGTATAGTCATTGGTTTTTAATCGTGATATGCACTTTGTAAGTATGTTGGATTATGAAATGAACTAGTTTGCAAAATTATGGGAGATATCAAGATTTTAAATCTGCCTTAACCCTTTAAAGGGCCATTTTTTTCTAGTCATATTATGTTAAAATATTTTTAGGCTTGAAATTAGAATAAGAAAAGGGATTTATTTAGCTTATTAGATAAATTTAATTTTATTAATTAATTAATTTGGTTAATTAATAATTAAGTAATAAATCAAGACACATCATTTTGTCTGAGATAAAGAACTGAAGCATCTAAGTTTCTGACATACTAAAAAAATTTGTCAGAATTTATGCCAACCTAGAAAATTTCATACAAAGATTGATAAATTTAGTGGGAAGCATACTTCCCACGGCCCTAGAGAGGGTTAAAGGAATGTCCAATTTGATTTTCTTAAGTTGAAAAACAACTACTGTCATTTATTATTGGATAATAAGAATTCAGTACAATTTCAAATTCAACGTATTTAAGGCGATATGAAAATGGTAGCAAGACAAATGCTAATAATATACAACTCTCAACGAATCAGTTTCAAATGCATTTATAATAACATAATTAGGTGATAATTTTCTTTTCAAATTTAAAATCTGAACCATTTTTAACGACGGCCGTTAATAAATTATTGGTTTTAACACTTTGATTCCACTTTTCAATCTCATAAGCACATCCAGTTCCCTAAATATATCCTGAAAGGATTATTATTCGGTTCGGGAGAGTTAAAGAGGTGCTTATCTAACCATTGGGATGAATTAAAACATGCCTGCCAAGTATTGGAGATCTTATCGAGTCATTTCCATTCGCTATTGTACACTAGTCAGTCGCTTCCTCTATTAGAGATGAATACTGTTTATAGGATCTGAATTCACTGAGAATTCAATCCTTTACGAATGTGATTTTCAGGAAGCAATCATAGAACAAACATTAAGGGATGATGCCCAATAGATTCCCCAAGTGCCCTGTTAATCTTTCAAGAATCCACTTTGCTTTATAGGTGCTTATGAATGAATTCGACTTTCAGGTTTTCAGGAAGTTAGGGTGTATTATTGAGAGTCCCGAATTACAAACGCTGCCTAAACGACAATCTTTGTTGTCAAATGTTAGATGTTTGAATTATAATAATCTGAAGCTACTTTCAGTAGTAATTTTAAAGAAGTTGCAATAAAATATGTTTAAAATTTTGTAGTTAAAATTCACATTGTAAAACTGGTACCATCTTAGAATTAAAAACACCCATTCTACCTTAAAAATTCGTCTTCATTATTTGCATTCGTTTTAAGTATTAATGCACTTTGAAATATTTCGTTACGTTTTCGACAACTATTTAAATATAGTCT
>JAPMOR010122456.1:0-32024 GCA_026543865.1 Argiope aurantia | reverse complement strand
TTCAAGAATATGCGAATTATTTACCGTACATTATACATATATATTATTTAAGAAATTAATTAAAAAAACATTATGAAAGTACAATTAAAAAATTATTTCTGAATCAAATTTACAATGACGAAGCACTTTACGGGGATATTGCAGGCGCAACTATGGACACGGGAGGCTTCAATGTATGTTGGTGTGGTGCCTTTTTTTAGAGTAGTCTGGAGTTTTACCTGCTTCTGATGCGTTCTTTCCTTTTTGTTTTAGTGATATTTTTGGTTTATGAGTGATCTTTTGTAGTTTATATTGTGTTATTGTGATATAGCTTGGATTTGGAAGCTATAATTTATTGTTTTATTTCTGTGAAACTAGTTTGTTTCTAAAGCCTCAATTTCAGGCAATGTTCGTGTCACGAGGGGTCAATAGTTTTGGACGAAAGCCAGACCCCTCACAGAAAAAATCCCTTGTTTGAATCCTTGTCTGAAGGTGACCCTTGAGAAAGTCTTCAGGCCGGATTCGTCATTTATTTTCCTTTCTTGATTCATATTGCTTATATTAGCTTAATATTTTTACTAATTTGGTAATATATTACTTATATGCAATATGCTTTTATGAGTAATATTGCACAGAAACATATTAGCTTATGTGCATATAGGTAATCATAATGAATTCCGTTTTGAGAAATAAATGAAAATCCTTTTATTATTCTTACTATGCATATAAAATAACCAGAAGCCCAGATTTGCAGACTAATATGCGTAGGCGCATTGGAGCAAAATTTTTTTTATTGGTGTAAATAACTTCTGTTATTTACTCCAATTTAAAAACTATTTAGGCGTTGATATAAGCAACTCTGGGCATCCTTTTTTAGATATTATTAATTATCTCATGCTTTAAAAAAATATTAATGTTTTCAGTTTTTTTTTAAACGTATCCCATTCTAATATACTTCAGAACAAATTTCAGTTTATAAAAAAAAAAGAAAAAAAAGAAAGAAAGAAAGAAAAGAAAAGAAAAAAAAAGAGATAATAAAAATAGAAAACTCTATAATTATTTAATTTTTTTTCTATTTCTTACTGAAATATTTTCAATTCTAAAGTAATCAAAATTTTATTATTCCAAAATAATTATTTTACGAATTCGTTGCCTTTCTTGCTGATATTCTGACAATATCTGGTTTATAAATTCATAAAATTCGTTCCTTTTAATGAGATCGGTAAACAAAATATAGACCGATATGTCTATATTTTGTCACTAGAATAATATTCTCTCTGCTTCAGAGAATTTTACTCTGAAATGATATATCAAGTCCTATTTCAGAAATGTTTTATTTAAACATTCAGAATGCCTTTAGTTCTAAATTTGCTATCAAATAAGCCATCATTTAATAACACCACTCATTATATGCAGCAACAACTAAAGCCTGATGCAAACCTACATTATCAGAGAATGATTTTTCAGAAGTGCAACGATTATCTCGGCGAAATCCGGCTTCTGTGTTTATAATGAGTTAATATTGTATATCAACTTCTTTCCACTAACTTCGCTGTAATGAAAGTAATAACAAGCACCGATGGAACGTCACAGAACGATTGCTGATTGGCCTCATCACCGACTTTTGGACTACGCAAAAAACTCTATTCATAAATTAACCAATAAAAGACCACCTGTACTGAAAATGAAGTTGAGAGTTAATTGTGTCGGAAACACGAATCATCGGAAAGATTACAAATTTATGAACGGACAAAATTTGAATTAATGGAACGCAAACTTATATAGAAATGTTTGGATTTTTCTAGGGATATTAATATAATAATCTTTAATAGCTGCGTTTCGGAAAGAAGAATTGTGAAAAAGGAGTTGTTATTTGAAAAATTTAACTAATTAAGTTTTCTTGATTTCTCCGGTTGTTTCGGATTTTTTTGTATATTATTAAAGTTTTAAGTTATGAAGTAAATGAATATTTTAAATTCTTCAAATAATGAGTATAAAATGCATTTCCTTCAAAACTCATCTATAATTTTTTTTTCAAAAAATTGAGATTTGAATGAACAGTTTAAAAATTTATATAGAACCTTTGTAGTTTTGTTTCGAAACATAGAATTGAATGCAAGATTTTTTTTTGAAAAATTCAGTCTAAAGAAGTTTTTTACGGTTTTCAGATCATCTCATTTCTTTTAAGTATCATTAAATGTTTCAAAAAAACAATGAATAGAAAATTTTAATTTTTAAAAAGTTGAAATTTTAAAGACTTTTTTTCACATTAAATATGTAAAATTATTTCATCCTAATATATTTATGAACAATTAAAAATCACTTTTTCAATGTTCTGAAAGTTTATATTATGACAATTTTTTTTTTCAATTTTTGTCTTTTTCTTAATATGTAAGGAAGTGAGATTTATAATATTAGAAATTATATACAAGGGAGGATTTCATTGATTTATTATACTTGTTTTCATACAATGTAGCATCTCCTATAAAGGTAACGAAGAACTTCATTTATTATTATGACTTGCTGCTTTAAAAATCACGTAGAAGCTAATTTGTTAATTACATAGTTTAAGATTAAGGATATTTCTATAAATACATCTTTTATTCAGGAAGTTCATTCGTCATTTTTAAATTTCTTTACTCCCGTACTGCTTTCCTTCTAAGACTACAATTCAATTAAAAAAATTTATTTGATTTGCAAATTTATCAAGTTACAACGAATGTGCATATTACAATAGAAATCGTCCAGTGGCTATTCGATGAAAAGGTTCGCACGCTACATAATGCAATTCGGACTTTATTTTACGAAAATTATGAAGCACGGATAACAAAAACACAGCATTTAGTAAATGTATATTCTAAAGCTATTTTACCAGTAAATTAATCTTATCTCAAATTCAATTTTCCAACCTCTTTTCTTCATGTGAAAATAAAAAGTGTCTTTTGTAATAGTACCTAGAAAACCCATTTCCGATCTACCTTTTTTTAAATAGTGTTTTTTCGGAGAAAATATTTAAATGCGGTAATGTTATATGTAAGACAAGTTGAATGGTTAACACAATAGTTGTATTGTTGCTATTGGACTCGAGCTGAAAGTATTCAAGTAATGTTCTATAGCGCCATCTCACAGAATTCTGAGGTACCAGTTGATTATCATCTATGGCAGTGTTTCGCAAAGTGTGGTACGCGTATTCCTAGGGGTACAATAAGAGTTTGATAGGGGTACAACTGAGGTGAAAGTCTTGATGTTATGAATAAGTTCATGCAAGAGAAAAAAAAGATTGGAACAGATGTGTTGGTATAAGCACAGATGGTGAAAAAAATATAGTCGGAATTAATAAAGAACTCGTTGCAAAAATTCGAAATGTTGCCCCGTATGTCATATCCACAAATTGTTGCATGCACATAGAAGCTTTGGCAACACGTAAGATGCCTGCTGAACTACAGAAAGTTCTAGATGAAAGCGTGAAAAACTGTTAACTACATTAAATCCATCCTTTGAATACACAACTTTTTTCGCAAATATGTGAAGAAATGGGAAGTAGTCATACTCAGCTTCTTTTTCATGCCAATGTTTGTTGGCTATCTCAAAGAAAGGTTCGGAATAGATTGTTTTAACTTAGACATGAACTTCTATGTTTTATTAATGGTAGATTTGAGATGAGAAATTGTTTACATGATTGGAAATGGCTTTGTAAGCTAGCATATTTAACAGATATATTCTTTGTTTTAAATTGTATCAACTTATCGTTACAAGACAAAGAAATTTCGTTGTTTCACATTCAAGATAAAGTGAAAGCTGCCATCGTAAAACTAAATTTATGGCAAAAGAGAGTTGATAGTAGAGAAGTAGAGTTGTTTCCCTCTAACAAGATCGACTACTAAAATTGATGCTGATACTCTGAAATCCATAACACAGCATTTGCAGAGTTTGCAAGTGGGCTTCAAAAACTATTTCCCTGATTTAAACAAAAATATTGAATGGACAAGAGATCCGTTTAAAATTGACACAACATTCATGCCAGAATATTTGACGCATGCAGAAGAATTGTTGGAATTGGCTTCAGCCAGATTTTTGAAAATTAAACATAGGGAGAGTACTTTGACATCATTCTGGTTACAAATGCAACATGTGTATCCGGTCTTAACAGAAAAAGTTCTGAAATACATCTTGCCTTTTCCAACTTCATATTTATGTGAAGTTGCTTTTTCAGCATTTGTAGAGATCAGATTGTAGAGACTAAAAAAGGAACAGATTATTGGACGTGGAACCGCATCTGAGATTCAAATTAGCAAACAGGGAACCAAATTATGACGATCTGTCATCTCAGCACAAACAATTTCATCCTTCTCATTGATCCAAATAAACATTACTTGCAATATAACATTCATTTATATTTTATTATGAATAATTTTATTTCTCTTTTCTTATTATTTTATATATATCACAAAAAAAAAAGAAATGTATTTTTGATTGTTATTAAAATACATCCATTTTTTTATGACATGTACTCAGCGTTACGAAAATTATAGAAGGGGTACACATATGTCAAAAGTTTGGGAAACACTGTCTTATGGCAACAATGCAAGTGCCACAGATATTTACTAGCTGACGTTATATATCACATTGTTAGCATGAGAACAGATAGTAAAAAAACTAATAATTAGTTATATATATATATATATATATATATATATATATATATATATTGTTTCGAAATTTTAATAATAGAATAAAAACAACGACGTTTATTTACACGAAGACACACAGGACAGCACAAAAGCGACAACTATATACAGCACAGAAGACGATTATCTTCACCCGAGACGTGTAGCATACAACAGTATACACAGCAGCATACAACCAGAATCTACTGCAGACAGTAGCGCACAGTTCAGTTCAGCACGAGCTTGACTTCGTCGCTGCTCACCGTCGCTTACGACTCCTCCGCTCTGTCTTCGGACTGGGATTACTGAATTTTTCCGCTCCGCCTTCGGACTACTCCGTCGTCTCCCTTTTGGCAACGGCGGCAGCTTCCTTTTATAGGTCTCAGGAGGCGGGGCTAGAAGCCTCTCAACCAATCAGGAACGTTCGAGGCGTATCTCGGTTCCTACTGGACGGATCGGGAAAATTCTCGAAGTTTCGGGTATTATCTATTTTGGCGCCAAATTCGTCGCCAAGTCGCCAAATGGTCGCCAAGTTTGTCGCCAAGCTCTGGGACCTCCGACGCACACCTGGACTCGGTCCCATTCAGATGACTGTAAAACTTTCTTTCCAATGATGGAACAAACTATGCTGGGAAGCCGAATTGCAGGTTTGTAACATTATATATATATATATATATATATATATATATATATTTGCGTGTAAAATCGCGTTTTTTCAAGAAAGATGCCTATATAGATAATAATATAGATATAACCTTAAGAAGAAAAACATTATCTAAATACATATTTTGATCCAAATCTTTAGATACATTTCTGAGATACACGAAATAAATTTATGAACAAGATATATGAACAAATATATGAACAAGAATTGCTCATTCAAAGTTATATGAAACTGAGATTAAAGAGGATATTTTTTTTGATGAACGTATTAACAAAACTAAATATGTGAAATAGATAAGTTGATAATATGCAGTATACGCGTTATATAATAATATTTAATACTATATATTTTATGTTTGCACAAATATTGAATATAAACATGGCTTTTACTACTCTATTTTAAATCAATAAATAAACTCCATATTCAGATCATCAATAATTTTGCTGCACTGAATATTATAAGGACCTATTCACCTGAATGTAATGATTTTTAATACATTAAAAGAATAGAAAATTTTCTATTAATCTAAAGATTTAATACCTAAAACAGATCAAAAAATATACCTGTGGCATAAAAATAAAACAGAAGCCATGAAAGATAATACTATTAAAATTTGAGAATAAAAAGGTCGAAATAATTTAAGGTCGAATAATAAAAGGTCAAGAACATTTTATGGATATAAAATCATGATTAAAGATTAATGAATCAGAATTCAAATGATCCGAACGAACAGAAAATAAATTCTTACTCAAATATCTCGAGAGAAAAGATTACGGTGAGCCATTAACTGTAAAATCATATTAATCAATTCCTTCATTAAATGGAAATTATAAAAATAGCAATTAATTGAATTGGGTTTATTTCTCATCGAGAGCCACAAAGTTAATGATCTCAATTTAATGATTAATTATAATGTATCCCTTGTGGAATTTCAAGTTAATGACGCGGTTACGAAGATTCGCTATTACTTTACAGACGCGCGGCTGTGAAATTGTTCTGAAAGTTCAGAATAGTTCATTGAAACATAAAAGAATGACATTTCAATAGTAATATTACATCAAAGAAGAAAATAAAATAACAAAATATTATAGGTAATTAATATGAGAAAAATTTCCGAGTTAAAATACAGAAAACGCTTAGTTTAATAAACCACATGGCAATATGGATACAACAATATTTGTAAGCTGTATGCTGAGTAATATTTATTACATGAAGTAAATGCAGGCAGATAGCAATCTTGAAAAGCCGAATTTTATCAAAGATACCGAATATTTTTCTTTAATATTTATAATTTCTTTATAAAACCATTTGAATTTTATTTCTACATTCAACTTTTGGAAAGTTACATTCATTTTATATTGCATTTATTTTGACATTACTCGCATTTTAATGCTATTTTCTCAAAATCTACAAGGTCACAAATTCATAAAATGTTACAAATTTTGATATAATATTTTAGAAAAAAATATCCTAAATTAAAACCTAATGCATATATATTTAAAAAAAATATTAGTGTATATATTTTCAATATGTTCTTTATTTCTTAAACTTATAAGCAATATGTTCATTAAAAATATTTTACAGTTTTCTTCAATGATTCACAATGCAAAACAAAAAATATCATATAAATATATATTAGTCCAATTCTAATATGTAAATATCAAATAGATACGTCTTACGTTTTTGCTTAGTTACTAGGCAATATATTTCTAAAGCTACCTGCAAATTTTTAAACAAATCTTATGATAAATTCTCAAACTAGAATGTTTTTGAGATATAGGATTTTAACCTTAAAATTCATTTTTCTTTCAGTTTTCAAAATACAGTGATCTTTTAATGAATAGATCTTTCTATCATTGACAGTTTTTTAATCTGTTTCATCAAAAAATGTAAAGTGTAAGCATATGGATACAATAAACACACATTTGAGGAAATAATAGAATTATTTATTACTTATTAGAATACAATTATACATTTTTTCCCCTATTTTATGTTTTTCTCCATCTTGATCTTCAAGGACTTTATTACAGCATTTTAATATTTTAGTATATACTATCGCCATTAATTAGGTGAAGATAAATATCCATTTTGAAATTATCTGAAAAAATCGATTCGTAGAAAATAGGACAAAGATTTTCATGTTAGGTGTCAGTACCATAATCTAATTTATTTATATTTAATTAATAATATATGAATTATAAAGATAACATATGATATATGCATAAGAAAAAAATCCGACCAACATTTAACTTGTTGATGAATTTCGCTCAAATTACAAGTTTACCGCGATAATAACCATATACCTAATTTCAGCGGGACACTTCGATATATTGGTGGATTTCCTTCTGGGCAGTTTCTGAAATACTGGGCCGAGGAGGGAGCGTGATTGATAAAATGTTTTTATCCTAATCTTTATAAAAATAAATTTGTACAAGATACAAAAGATACTTTGAATTATAAATTTTAGGATAACAACATCATCTTGTCAAATACAATTGGATCGCTTCTCACAAATTTCATTGCTTTCACTTCAGTTATTATATTTAATAAACCTGAAGAATAGGCCTAAATAGCATTGTATTCAAATGTGAATACCCCTAAGACAAGATACATAATAAACGAATGAAAGCAAATTGTTTTTTTTTTCTTCATAAAGTTACTAAGATAAAGCAAAAAACTAAGCTTCATTAAATCATTCAGGTTGACATTGTTTTCAAATGTGAACTTATGTGAATCCAGGGCCGCAGAGTGTGTACTGCCTAAGGTCATCAAATTCTAAAGTTTGGCACTATTTTGAAGTTCCTCTGAAGCAACGTGTTCTCATGATCACTGGTTAACAAATACACTTTTCCTTCAAAAAAAAAACTCAAATTTCACTTATCTAATTTATACATGGGGTTATCTTGATCACACATGATTCTTGAACAAGAAGTCCAAGAAATATTTAACTTGTATTAAGTAATTTGGCTCGAAATTATGTAGTTAACATACCAATAACCATAGGCTGAATTTCAGCTGGTTATCGATATGCAATTACAAGATATCATCTGATTCTAAGTTACACAGAGAGATAAATAGAATTTATTTTTACCTTTTTCAAGAAAAAATGTATGAAAATCTTTTTTTTCTTGTAAAGAGGGCATTTAGTGTAATTTTTAATAGATCGTTCCATCCGGAAATTACCATTTTCACACTCAAATAAATCAATAGATCAATACTTAGATACATTTCCAGTAAAGTTACTCAGAATCCAGGGCCATTTGAAAGCTAAATATTCATCAAATTCCTGTGATGATATTGAAAATTTCATTATTTTATTTTTCTATGCAGAATATGAATATGAGAAAGGGAATTTTAATTTTCGCTAAAATGAATAATTATTCAGCGAGTAATCCTTTGATTCGATTTATTAAAGTATCAACAACTTTATAAAAATTGGAAAGACGAAAATATTCATTATTTAAGAAGTCTTTTCCATTCTTAAACACATTTTCATCTTTATATCATATATTTAAAGTAAATCAATTTTTTGAAGACTTTTTGCTAAGTTTGTTTATCTAGTTTCACAGATATTAGCAAACATTGCCACGAAAATAAACAAATTAAAATATACCCCAAGTAAACATCAACATTATTTTTCACAAGATGATGTTCAATATTCAATATCTGTTGACAATTTGTTTATATTGCGTATACTATGGATAGACGATTTTTTAAGTAGAAAAAGTATAGTGTCAAAAGAATGCAAAACGCATGCAAGATATGTTTTCAAAAATAAGTATAAAACTCTTAAGGATTTTATCATCATTTAAGTAAGAAACTTTATTATAGCATGATTATATTCTTACATAATTTAAGATCACTGACTGAAAGTTAAAACGAATTTACAAAAGATATTAAATTTTATGTTATATCAGTTTTTTTTTATTTAAATGAGGATTATATTAATCTCACTTGCGCTACTCATTTAAACACAAAATTTGATTTTCCCTTTATATACTCCAATATTTTTGACATGCAGAGTTTTAACTATTTATATACGAAATAAGTGATTTTCTAATTAGAATTGCTAATCATATTTTCAAAAATTGCAGTTTCTAAGTCCCCACATAAGCAGGATTAATTTAAAAGTTAAAATGTTCATCAAAAGTAATCGTTGTAATCAATAAATTCAGTGCATTTTGTATCAGTAAAATTATTCAGTTGATCAATTGAATCAGTTAAATGTAGTTTGGAAGTCGCTGTTTCGTTTCAACCGAATTTGACACTAATAGCAATATTCAATATTTTGTGTAATTAAAAATTTATTTTTAAACAGAAAGCTTTTTAAATTCATATTTTTTTCTAATTCTGTCCGAAATAGCGCCAATAAAATATTTTCGGAGGAATATGTTTCAAGGATAAATCAAAACAAGTATTAGTTCCTTTTCTCGAAATATAATATTTGGTTATTTGTCTGTCTATTGTGTCATGGTAGGAAATTGTCTTCTATTTAACTTTTCATTTAATCATCCAATGATTGTTAATATAATGCAATCTCTCTATAAAAAATTAAAGGCATTTTGTATTCTACCATTTTTATATTTTCAACAGTATTTTCAATTTAACAAACTTTACGAATAGAAAACTAACATCACTTACTTAAATTTCTTAATAGATTAGAATAATTTTCCAAGTTTATCTCTTAACTAGGCTGTAAAGTTCCCAAATTGTTAGTTCTTTCTACCTTACTTATCCAGTCGCTGTGGATATTCGTTTTAAGAATAAGTTGAAAAAAAAATCCATTTCTAAATCCTCAATCTCGCTTAAATTTTAACTTACAAAATAGTTTCTAATCTTCCTTATTACCTTAATAGAAAGACTGACGAAGTTAGGAAATCGCGGCAAATGTTTCGGATCTATCAAAATATCCTTTTACATTCCAGCACGTTTCACAAATATTCAATGCATATCAACACTTGAAGGCGATAAAAATCTTGGAAAATCTCGGTGAGCTAACACAGCTAAACTTATCGTCTTTGCTAATTTTCGAAATAGCTTGCAATTAAGGTACAAATACTCCTCTCTAGAATAGATAGCAATAAAATCTGATTTCAGTTCAACGTAAAAATAGGATTTAAAAAAAATCTATGTTTTCTTCCTCGTTAATTGCTTTCAATCTGGTTATTTATGTTTCGAATTAAGAGCGTATCTCTCCATTTATCTTTTAATTTCAAAGCGGAAGATAAGCTCTTGTTGTTTCGAGTCCTGCGCATGCAAGAATTCAAAGAAGTTAATTTGTAAAACCCTTCAAATTTTTATATGCGATTCAGAAAAAATAATGAATTCAATTACCTTTAGAAGTAGAGATAATGTATCAAACCAATTTTTGATTGTGTTTCCGAAAGGGGAATTTTCGATCAAACCATAGAAAATACTCAAGTTGCTGAATGAAAACATTAAATTCTTCTAACTAATGATTGGTGCAAAGAGAATTATACTATAATGTTAGAAAAGGTAATTTAAATGTTTTATGTGCCAATAGATGGCGTATCTAATTATATATTAGATTTCAAAGAAATATTTTCTAAACAAATTTCAAGATTGCAATTTCGAAACGTAGAAATTACTTTTAACTTTATTAACATGATGCATTATTATTAACATTATTTAATGTTGCACAATGTCTCAACTCTATTTATGATCTTATACTATGTGTCCACTCGATTCATGATCTTATACAATGAGTCCACTCTATTCATGATCTTATACAATGAGTCCACTCTATTGAAGATCTAATTGTTAGTTTTCAAACCAATCATATATTTAAATGATATTGTTTAAGAATTATTATAGAAAATTATTATATAGAAAATATTAAAAAATTATTTTATATTGCTTGGGCTAGTTGATGAATTACTAAGAATTATTAAATCTACATTCCTATATAATCCCAAACTCCTGTCTATCATATTTAGTAGAAACGTCTTGACATACAACAATTTTAAACAAAAATACAATTCATCTCTTCTATGATAAAAAAAATTGATTGAGTTTTTGAAATTTTAAAATTTATTTTTATAATGAATCAATGGCCGAAATCGAGTTATAGTATCTCCCGTTATATGGTGGATCTTTATCGAGACCGTCACTGAAATAATCTAACTTTCTCAAAAATAGGAATATTCATAAGTTCATTGTTCGACAATATTTAGTAAGTAAACTAAGTGATATTGCGCTTGAAAATGTTAGTGTATCAAAAAATATTTAATTAATATCATTAATAAAGTTGCAAGATTATACAAAAATTTAATTTCGTGCTTTTTTAAGATTTGATTTATTTAAACAATAAGCAAAAAAAAATACATCTCAATAACATTTGTACAAGTATTCTTAATTTCTCAGGTGGAAATATGTGTGTTTGCCTATTGGTTTAGTAATTATTTATTTTGTTATTTTTAGAGTGATAACGGTTTACAAATTGTGCTAAAATCTCACGTATTTTTATACGTGAGGCATAATTTTAAATAAGTAGTGGCATAAATTTTAAATAATTCGAAAATATTTTACACATAATCACCTATTAAAGAGAAAGCAATCGATATTAAATTCTTTTAAAAGATACATGGTTATTTTTTAAAAATTCTAATCATTTTTTCATAGCAAACATAATACGAAAGCTATTTCTTTAAGTATGGCCTCATCAAGGATCATGAAATTTCTTGTACCTTAGCACATATAATTAAAAGATAATTAATATTTCTTCTTAAAATAATTATTATATTAAAATTCTTTGCTCATTTACGTGCAAGAATAATTTAAATAAAGCATTTTCTATAATGATTCTTGGAGTTTAAGGCTTATCATTAATTATAATTATCTGTTTCGTTAATTTTTCTTTTAAAAAGGCAAGTAAAGTTTTTTTCGATGTTCCTGATATTTAAAACAGAATTTCGACATAACTTTTTGAAAAAAAATTTTTATAAACAAATTTTAACTTTCTCTTGGCTTTTTATTTTGATTACTAGGAACTCTAACATATTATTTACTAGACATGATTTTGGTGCCATTCATAAATCAAATATATTAACATTTTCATTAATTTTCAGATTAATTCTAATGGTATTAGCTCATTAACTGTTTTTACATTTTTTTTAAATATCTTCTTAGATGACATCATCTATTTCAGAAATATGCTGCAACACGGATTCAATAAAAAAAAATCAGATAAATATTTTAGGTGTTTACGGATTATGTCTGATTTTTTATTCCAATTACAGCATCTTTGAATATTTAATGTCAAGTTATAACTTTGAGAAGTTACAGTTGCATGCGCATATGATGCACCAGCAAGTCATTAAAAAGGTTAATCATTATTACATTAATTTGACTCGACTAAAATATATAAAGGAAACTCTCACAATTGATTTTCAATTAGCTTTAAATTTCTCATCAATATATTGGAAACGTATATCAAATTTTTTTGTTTATGTCTGAAATTATAATTTGTTAAATAAAAATGCATGTCTGCTTATACCATACGTTACATATTTTGTAAGGGATATCATAATTCTAAAAGGTTTCAGAAAAATGGGTTGAAAATTAAGGATGTTTCAATATGCTTCTAAACAAAGACCACACGAAATATTGACTCTTCATTCAAAATTAATTAAATTACACAGCCACTAAGTCATTACTTGTTTTAAATAAAATTATAAAACATTGCTAACACAAAACTAATTGTTATATACATTATTAAACATTATTTAACAATGTATTGTTAAATAATTGTTAATAGCAAGTAAATACTTTGAATATTCAATAATTTTTGATCTAATCATTCTTATAATAGACTTACAATCCAAATCGCTTTCTTTCAGGATTTCCTTTCTTGAAATGCGTAATTCACAAGTTTTATTAGGAAATATTATTTATAAGAAGGAAATAATTGATTAATATTTCTGTTTAATTTCTCGATTTTTTATCTTCATTTTCGCCAACATTGTAACTTTCTAAGCATTAATAAAGATAGTAGCATTGCATATTAATGAAGTCAATGATATCCGTTTAATTTGCTATGTTCCATATATATATATATATATATATATATATATATATATTTGCGTGTTTCTGCTATAACTTCCGAAAATATTACCGCACAAAAAAATATTTTTACATGAAGTTAAAGATCAAAAATATATCTTTTAAATGATACCAACGTTTTAATCTTAAAATTAAATTTCTATTTTTAATGAATTTTTAAATAAATATTTTAATTATAATTTTCAACAATTTTTTTTTCATACAAAATAAAAAAAAAAAAAATTAAGCTGCACGAGCACATTTCGCATTCGTGGGGGGAAAAAAATTATCTTTTTCAAAGTGTTGCCATCACATTGATTAATGCTCTAATTAAAAATAAATTAAATCTTTTTGAAAATGAAATCTGCAAAAATATAACTTTCGGCAAGTGTCTGTAGGAAATGAAACAAATATGAAATATTATTTTTTCTAAAAAATAAATTCTAGAAAAATTATTTTATGATCTTTTACAATCTCTATATTATTAATCCAATAGATCAGTTTTAGTTTAAGGCAAGTTTTGTTTAATATGAACAGGATATCCATTCATATCAGGGCCACAAAGCTAATTTGTAAACCTTTAGTAAGACACAGATATGCTAAAATGATCTAAATGGAAAATGATTATATTTTATGTAACCTGATTCAATAAATGCTCTAATAAATAACGAATTTTTGATTTTACATAAAGCTTCTGCTGTGGAAATCACGACTAACAAAATGTTCTTGAAACACTAATATTTTAAATAAAAAGAGTTAATTTCCAATCAACTAAATCAATCACTTAAACTGACTGATTTATGAAAATTTGAATATCACTATTCAAAAAAAAAAAAGATAATTTTAGATTTTTCATCGATCGTTTCAAAGAAAATAAGCCTATCAGCTCGCAGGATTCTCAAGATTAATTGGCCTAAAATTATGAAAATGTTGAGTTTTTCTAAATTTTTAACACTCATAATTTCATAAATAAGTCTTAGTTGATCGTGGAAAATAGGAACATTCATTCATTTAGTTAAAATTTGTTGTGTCCAGAATATTTCTCAGAATATGATACCTTAGTGCATTAAATTTTGACTTCATAATTTTTGAAATATATTTATAGGTCGGAACATAATATTATTATTGATTTCATTTCAATCCTTTTGAAAGTAAAACTAAAAACTGAATTTTATGCTGAATCTGAGAAATTTTTGTTGAATTATTCTTTGAGATATTACATAAATTATGAAAAATATTTTGTAGTTAGCATAAGACTTAAATACCGAGCGATTCTGTTTGCAATACTCATATTCAATAATAATAATAATAAATAAATAACAATAAGGATGATAAATAAAATAAAACGCTTGGTTTTATTAAAAAATATCTTTATATTAATTGCAATTTCCTCATTTCCACTTTAAATTAAAGTTGAAGTTTTACCGGAAATGACAACAAATTAGCAAAATATATATAATACATTGAACGAAACGATCTAAAGAACAGTATAAGTTTGGTACGGCGATCAAAATTTGAAGATTAAAAATGTTTCGTTTGAGAAGACCAGTTATTATTAAGAGACCAGTTACTTAAAATATTTAATTGAAAATTGTAGCGAGCGGTAATACTGGCGAACCGGTAGTATATATATATATAATGTTACAAACCTGCAATTCGGCTTCCCAGGATGCTTTGTTCCATCATCAGAGAGACTGTTTTAAAGTCATCGATATTGGACGGAGTCCGAGTGTGGTTGTCGCGTCGGAGGTCCCAGAGCTTGGCGAAAAACTTAGCGACCATTTAGCGACTTTGGCGACAAAATAGATTATACCCGAAACATCGAGAATTTTCCCGATCCGTCCAGTAGGAACCGAGATACGCCTCGAACGTTCCGGATTGGTTGAGAGGCTTCTAGCTCCGCCTCCTGAGATCTATAAAAGGGGCTGCAGCTGCCAGACAAGGTCGTCGAAGTCAAAGTAGTCGGGGTCGACGATGAAGAACTGGTCTTCCAAGGATTAGCAGAGAAGCGACGGAGTCAATCTAGTGCTGAACTAAGCTATGCGATACTGTCTGCAGTAGAGTTTTGGTTGTGTGCTGCTGTTGCACTTCTCGCGGCTGAAGATAATTGTCTTCTCTGTGCTGTAGATACTTGTCATCTTTGTGCAGTCCTGTGTGTCTTCGTGTAAATAAACGTAGTTACTTTCTACTGCCGCCTGCTGATTGAGCGTTCTCCACACCATATAACTTCCACAATATGAAACATAGCATATATATATATATATACATATATATATATATATATATATATAAGTTCCGTCGTAGAGACGCCTTTCCCCTATTCCAGCTGTAGTCATGAGGAAACTGGCGCATGCGTAGTTTCTGTTGAACTTTGATACGCTTCTTTTCATAATTTGTGATGTAGAATTTGTAATGTCTTATTAGAGATGTAACGTAGAACGATGTAGCTTTGTGTTCGTGTTCGTCAATAAACATTATTCTGTGTTTTATGATATCTTCGATTCATTGAAAGCTAGAAATAGATTTTAGATGTAGATCCTAAATAATTAAAATCACATAATATAATTAGAATGGCACGATTACATTCAGATTTATTTGATGAAAGTTCTGGCGTCATATACATCAAACATTTTTTTGGTGCGTCGGCCCGGGAGAGAAGAAATCGGATGCGATAGTACCATTATTTATAATATCCCTTTCGTTTTCGGATACTGGCTGCGTTGAAAGAGAGAGAAAGAAAGAAAGGTAAGAAATGCCTTTTATATAGAATTGATCTGAAAATATTATTTTGATATTAAAAATAGATATAGAAATAGAAATTGATATTATGATGTGTTGAAACCTTTGATATTGATTCAATTGATTATAGAATTTCTAGAGAATTTTGATTATTACTTTTTGATGAATATTTCTTTGATTTGAAATATTGCTTTTGTTTTGAAATTACTTTTGATATTGTACTGTTATATTTAGTTACTTATATATTATAAGAATGGATGAAAAAAGAAATTGAAAAAGTCTAGAGCTGTCATTCGTACAGAAGTAACTAAATTTATAAATAAATTAGAAAGCGAATTTGATGAGCAATCTGTTGATAGCTTACGAGGGCATTTAAAATATTTAAATGAGATGTTAAGACAATTAAGAGAATTAGATAATAAGATTCAAGAAATTATATCAGAAGAAAACGAATTTGATACGGAAATAGAAGCTGCTTTTCAATACAATGAAAAGATTATGTTCTATAATTATGTTCTATTATGTTCTATAATTTCAATACAAATTAATAAACTCTCTAAAATAGATTCTAGTATTTCATCACAGTTTAACCCAAATTTGGCACTGAGTACACAGAATGGTTCGTTAAATAATTCGGTTATTGAATCTGCTGTTAATTCTAATAGAACTATCAATTCTGTTCGTCTACCTAAATTGAGTATCGATAAATATTTCGGGGACCCATGTTTATGGTTAGAATTTTGGATTAAATTCCAAAACTCGATTGATCAAAACGAAAGCTTAACAAAAATAGATAAATTTACATATCTAAAATCCTTATAAGGAAGATCTTCCGGTAATGTGGTGAATGGCTTCGCATTATCCGACGAAAATTATGATAAAGCTTTAATGTTATTAAAAGAAAGATTTGGAAGAGATGAGCTCATTATTAATGCTCATATGTCAAAATTGTTGAATCTTTATCCTGTAAAGGATTCAAGTAATATAGTTGGACTGAGAAAGTTATATGGCATCTGCAAAATACAAATTAGAAGCTTAAAGTCACTTAACGTTACATCTGGAATGTATGGTCATTTGCTTCAGCCGATTCTCCTTTAATTAATACCCGAGGATCTAGTTTTAGATTTTAATAGAAAACACTTAGAAAAAACGGAAGAAAATAAATTCAATGTTATGGAATTGTTAAAATTTTTAAAAATTGAAATAGAATGTCTAGAATCATCCGTTTTGATAAGTGGCTGGAAAGGTGAAAGAAAAAAACCCGTCACTCATAACGTTGATTTTAAAAGTCATAGACACAATCAAAATAATTCATGCGATAGGCAAAACTTTACAAATGATAGGCAATATAATAGGTCGCATTCCGTGTAATAATAATTCGTCAAAAACACATGAATATTTTGCACCAGATGTTGAGAAAAAATGTGCATATTGCAATGATAAACATATTTCAGAACTTTGTGAGGGTTTAACAATTGATGAAAAAAAGAATATTTTAAGAAAACAAGATCGTTGTTTCTTATGTCTAGAACAAAATCATCGAATTAAAGACTGTAGGAAAAGGTATATGTGCGAAAATTGTAACAAGAAACATAACCGATCGCGCTGTTATCAATTGGAAAACAAAACTATTAATGCAGAGAATAAAATTATATCAGCAGTTTACCATTGCAATTATAATATAAAAAATAATGAACCGGAAGTTCGAGTAAACACTCAGTGTTCCGTACTATTGCAAACATGTACTGCTTGTATTCGCTCTCTATTCGACGATAATAGACTTAAAATAATTCGCATTTTGCTAGACAATGGTAGCATGAGAAGTTTCGTTTCACAAGAAATTTCTCAACAACTTAAACTTCCTGTTATGAGGAAAGAAACTCTATCGGTATATGGTTTTGGTTCTAAAGAAACAACTGAACGAACATATAATGTTTTTAAGATTAAATTAGAGAATCGAAACGAACCGACTTTAAATATCGAAATTGAAACATTAGAAACTGAACAAATAACTGCAACTAATTTACCTACTCTAAATGAACATATTCCGAAGTTAAATAAGCAATTAAAAGGATTACAGCTTGCTGATTGCTATGAATTTAGAAATAACAAAATTGTGCTTTTAGTGGGTGCTGATTACTATTATGATATAGTTACTATGATAAGCTTGTAGCCACTAAAACTTTATTTGGTTGGTGCCTCCAAGGAAAATTCAATATGACAAATAAAATATTGGAAATGAAAATTATAGTAGAAGAAAAAATGATATCGGATAAATTAAAAAATTTTGGGGAATTAGAAACCTTAGGCGTTGAGGCTGATACCGATGAAAATATTTTTGATGATGCAACTATGAAGGAATTTGAATCGGGAATTATTTTCTCTAATAACAGATACAACGTAAAGCTCCCGTAGAAACCTGGTATGAAGGAACAGTTACACGATAATCGTGAAGTTGCTGAAAAAAGGTTTTTAGGTTTAAAAACAAAATTTCTTAATGACCCCTTGCTTTTCACTGAATACAAAACTGTTCTGGATGAGTATCTAAAGGAGAACATTATTGAACAAGTTACGTGTGGGTTGAATAAAAAGACGAATGAACCAACATTTTATTTGCCTCATAGAGCAGTGATTCGTAAGAATAAGACAAGTAGATTACGCATCGTTTTTGATGCGTCTTCCCATGGTAAAGGAGAACTATCCTTGAACAATTGTTTACATATTGGATTAAATTTAAACCCTGATATTTTTCTTCTTCTGATTAGATTTAGAGAAAATACTATAGCATTCACAGCTGACATAAAGCAGGCATTACTCCAGATAGAAATTAATGAAGAGGATCGAGATGCGACCAGATTTTTTTGGTAGAAAGAAACAGATGGCTCTGAAGGACACAATTTGTGGATATATAGAATGACCAGTGTTTTATTCGGGGTAAGTTCAAGCCCATTCCTCCTAGCTGCAACAATCAAGCATCACTTGAAAAGGTATGTGGATAATTTTCCTGAAACTTGTGCAATTTTAAATAATGCTTTATAAGTAGATGATTTAATTAGTGGTCGGCAAAATGTAGAAGAGGCTTTAAAAACGAGCTTAGAAAGTGTTAAGATTTTTAAGGATGCAAGTATGATTTTAAGAAAGTGGCAGACTAATTCATTCGAGTTACGTGATCGATGGAAAGATAATGGAATGGACATTGATCCGTCCATTGAGCCTAAAAATGAAAATGCCATGCCTTCTAAGGTACTAGGAGTTGTATGGAACCCAGACCGTGATTTATTTCATTTCGATGATAAAAGCTTAATACAATTTCTCTCGAAACAAATGAACACTAAAAGATATCTCTTGCAAGCTACAGGTCATATTTTGGACCATGTAGGGTTTCTAGGACCATTTATAATTAGATTACAGATTTTAATCCAAGAACTGTGGTGTTTGGGTTTGGACTGGGACGAGCGTTTCCCAATGAAATTAGACACTGATTGGAATGAATGGTGTGAGGAAGTTCTAGAACTGAATACTTTCAATATACCCCGTTACTATTTTGGAGATACTCATTCCACTGAAATAGATAACATTCAAATGCACTGTTTTTCAGATGCCTCTAAGAAAGCTTATGGAGCTGTTGTGTGTTTTCGAGTAACATTAAAGGATGAAAAGAGTTTTACTAGTTTTGTAGCATCAAAGTGCAGAGTGGCTCCATTAAAAACAATTTCGATACCTAGACTTGAGTTAATGAGTGCTCTCTTGGTAGCTAGAGTAATAAAATCTCCAAAGCTCTAAAGTATCCATTAACTCATTACTTCTGGACCGATTCATTTATCACTTATTTTTGAATCAAGGGCGCTCCTAGCAGATTTAAACCATTTGTGAAAAATAGAGTTCAAGAGATCCAAAGATTTACTTACCCAAAAGAACCCAAAAGATTGGCGTCATTGTTCTGAATAGGATAATCCTGCCGATTTCATATCGAGAGGTATGTCGGCAGCCGAACTTCGAGATAGTGATTTTTGGTGGCATGGTCCTGATTGGTTAGCACAGAATGAACACTCTTGGCCCAAATTTTTGGAACTGTCAAAACAGTTAAATATTGAAAACAAAGAAAATTACGAGATTTGCAAAGGAGATCTTTTAACTTCAACAGTTGTAGAGTGGTGCCCTTCAGAGAATGATTTAATTAAAAAATATTCTTCATTTGACAAATTAGTCAGAATCACTGCATTGTGTTTAAGATTTATTAATAATTCTAAAATTAATATTTCTAATAGAAAGAAAAATTATTTAAGTGCTATAGAAATACAAAATGCTACAAAAATGTTAGTAAAGTATGTACAACGATATGAATTTAAGTCTGAATTAATGTGTTTACAATTAAAGCATCCAATTCCGAAGAATAGTAAAATTTTATCTCTAAATCCATTTCTAGACAAAGATGAGCTGCTTCGAGTTGAGGGAAGATTAAAATTTTCAAATCTGTCAGATAACCAAAAGCATCAATTGCTTTTACCCAAGTCGCACCATTTCCCAGATTTCATCACAGAACATTTTCACAAAATATCTCTACATTCAGGCACACAGACGACACTTTTTCTTATTCGCCAATCGTATTGGATACCTTCGGGACAAGATCAAGTTAGACTTGTGATAAATAGATGCTTGACTTGTTTTAAAGCTAGAAGTCAAACTATTAACCAAATGATGGGCGACCTGCCCAAGGACCGAGTTATCCCATCTCGACCATTTGAAAAGATGGGACTCGATTTCGCTGGTCCCATAATTACTGAACCTAATTTGAAAAGATCCAGAGTGATTTTAAAATCATACATTACTATTTTCATATGTTTTAGTACAAGAGCTACCCATTTTGAAGTAGTGTCTGATTTGACTACTGAGAGTTTTTTTGGCTTGTCTTAGAAGATTCATTGCAAAGCGGTCAAAACCCTCAATCATATGGAGTGATAATGCCATTAATTTTAAGGGTGAAAAAAATATTTTGGATTCCCTATTAAAAGCATGCAAATCAGATTCCGTGCAAAGATTTTGTGCCAAGGAAGGTATATTGTGGAACTTCATACCTCCAGCATCTCCCCACTTCGGTGGATTATGGGAAGCCAATATTGGAGCTATGAAACGGATCTTGTTGAAGGTGACTAAATCAACAGTGTTGACGTTTGAAGAGCTTACTACGCTGGTGACACAGATTGAAGCAGTATTGAATTCAAGACTACTGTGTCCTCTTTCTGCCGATCCAGCTGATCTTTAACCTTTGACACCTGGTCATTTTTTGGTGGGAGCACCACTATTGTCAATACCAGAACCCAGTGATTCCTTGACTTACATTTCTTTATCTTCTAGATGGTCTCTCATCCAGTCTCTTAGATCCAAATTTTGGAAAAGATGGAGCCAAGAATATCTCAACTCTTTGCAGTCTCGAGCTAACTGGAAACTACCTCAGCTGAACATCAAACCCGGACATCTGGTACTCCTGAAGGATAATAGCAAGAGCCCCATGGAATGGAATTTGGCCCGAATTGAAAGGACATATCCTGGAGCAGATGGACTAGTCCGTGTTGCAGACATCAGAACCGCTAAAGGGATTTTTCGGCGAAGTGTCAACAGACTCTGTCCACTCCCTTTTGAAGGAGGTGTTGGACAACTGTCCAACGGGGGCCGCGATGTTCATATATATATTTGTTCTGTCTTAGAGACGCCTTTCCCCTATTCCAGCTGCAGTCATCAGGAAACTGGCGCATGCGCAGTTTCTGTTGAACTTTGATACGCTTCTTTTCATACTTTGTGATTCGGAATTTGTAATGTCTTATTAGAGATGTAACGTAGAACGATGTAGCTTTGTGTTCGTGTTCGTCAATAAACGTTATTCTGTGTTTTATGATATCTTCGATTCATTGAAAGCTAGAAATAGATTTTAGATGTAAATCCTAAATAATTAAAACCACATAATAGAATTAGAATGGCGCGATCACATTTAGATTTTTAGATTTATTTGATGAAAGTTCTGGCGCCATATACATCAACCATATATATATATATAAAGGGTAATTCTTTTTTTTAAAGTAAGAAATATAATACGAGTATTCTATCTATCTATACGACTCGAGTTTTCTATTATTACATATGACTATTTCTTTGTGGAAATTATGGAGGTATCCTCCCTTATTTAAACTGTACTTATTTCATACCCCGGTATGCATCTCTGATAATTTCAAGCAATAATATTCAAAATATTCTCAAATTATCAGCTTGGCACACGAATTATATGTTTTTGACATATGAAGTTGAGCCGCGTATTACAAATTCATTTGATTTTTCCATTCTTTAGGAATGCAATGCATTCAAATTAATGCAATGCATTCCTTGGCATGGTATTTTCATGTAACTTGCCTTACTTTTCCTCTTTATGGATTATATGATGGATTGAAAACCACATTCGTGGAAAAATATAGCTCCTCATTTTACTCTTAAACTGAAGTGTAGAAAAAAAAATTGTCTCCTAGCTATTTCATGCATTTTCTTAGTCATTAGTCACACAAACAAAAGTTTCTCCAGAAATTCAAGAGAATTTTGCTGCTATTATTCTGCACAATACTTTCTGGGTTTTTTTTCGACCTGAAGTATTGAAACTAAAGAAAAGTTACAGCTACTTTCGAAGAAATAGCTATTTGAAATTTTATCTGGCAAAAAATAACTGGCTCTTTCTATTCAGACACTATAAAACAGTTGGGCTAATGCCATAAAAATAATGGAAAAGTATATACCAAATAGATTAGGAAACACGTTATAAGAATGAGGAATGGTGGTATGAATAGGAATAGGTAATGTTTTAAAACCTTTTGTCTAACTGAGTATAATTTACAATTTCACCTGACTGCATTCTTCTTCGTTATTTTCCGGAAGAAATATAAATAGAGCTAAAATAAATGAATCTTTTGATAACAGACAAGATTCTAGTAGTTTTACAAAGTATGAACTTTTTAAAGACTATTTCTTTAAACGAAATAGCACTCAGTTAAGCCATTAATTTTACAAAACTCATTGCTTCTTTGAAATGCAATTATTTGGTTAAACAGCTAGAAATAGACTTTAAATTAATGGATCATTAATGCTATGGATGTTGTAAACAATAAGTGAATGTCCACAAAAGAAAGAAGTTGCTTTTTAAAATTGTTTTCCTTCGTTCAGAGAATAAATATATACAAATTATTTTATGGAAAACTGCAAATGTGAATGAATCTCTTATTATATATTTGTCTAAGTTTCCCTTATTGTCTTTTTCACAATTTTGCTTAAATAATGAACATTTAAAGTTCAATAAAACTATTCATAAATTCTAACAAAGTATCTTTTAATTCATTTCTGCCGATTTAATTAAATTAAAGTTCATTATTTTATGATTTTTGTTTGCCCCTCAAATATTTAAATCAATTAATAAATAAATATCAACTGAAGTTGAATAAAAGTATATAGATTCTATCTATGGATTTGCTTTGGTACATCATTTCTTTTGCAGACCTCAGCCGCTTTGGATCGTAGTGAGGTCTTACTCAGGCTTAGTAAAACTTAGTTTCGGTACTATTGGATGTTAAGCTCGAAACCCAATTCCGAGGAATACCTGTTATGCGAATGGAACTAGTACTCTTTAAATCCACCAGGGTCAAATATCCGCCTTCCGATATAATGCAGAAATGTAAAACGGGGCTTCAGTTCGATTGTCCTCATCGTCTGACGCTGATTCAGAATTATAAGATACGTCCCAAAATATAGAGAGAGTTGCTGAAATACATAACGTTAATATAACTAAACTAAATATAGGTCTTTTTGTAAAGGATTAGAAGCTAAGGCAACATTTAGCTTTTTAGATAATCTCATATTCACTCATTAACTATTTTAGTTTCTAGTATAGATTTGGGTGCCCCTTCGATTGGTGACAAATTTCAGCTATGAAGCACTACTTCTGGTTTCCATGATGTTTTGTTTTCATTAACGTTG
Organism: Argiope aurantia; assembly: GCA_026543865.1. Classification (NCBI taxonomy): domain Eukaryota; kingdom Metazoa; phylum Arthropoda; class Arachnida; order Araneae; family Araneidae; genus Argiope; species Argiope aurantia. The sequence continues at coordinate 7,907 of JAPMOR010122456.1, read as the reverse complement.
CTATTGGGTTAACGACCGAATTCTTGGAGTCAAAAAATCGCCAAAAACTCTAGGTGCACTCAATTGTAAATTTTTATCGTTTTACTCGTTAAATTATTGATTAAATTAGACAAAGGTTTCTAATAAAAAAAAAGTCAAAATCTTTGCTGGAAACTGCAAATCTAAAAAAAAAATACTTAAGTTATAAAATTACATCTTTAAAGTTTTCCATTCACGATTCACAGTTTTAATTTTAGAAAATTGTATAGCAGCATTGATTTTCGGAGAAATATATAAGAAAGTTAAATTATAAATTGAAGAATTAATCTAAATTTAAAAGCCTTTCAAACTTTTTATCTTCATTTTCTGTTCTCTAAAGCATGAAGAGGGGTGACTGAAAAAGATGCAGCAAGCCGACTAATGTCACGGCAGTTCGCAAACGAAAGTGCTACCTACCTCCCTTTCTAACTTCTGTATGTAAAGACGCAGTACGACGCATTTTGTAATTTGTAGTAATTTGGAGAAGATGATGTATTTTCTACATCATCTTATCATCAGAATATGTCTCATTAGAATATGTCTAAAATATGACACAGAACTACTGCTTTAGCTATACGATCAAGTACCATTTTTGTGTTTTTTTTTTAGTTATTTAGCTTAGTTAGAATTGTTGTTATTTAGTTGATACATTGACATTTTAGTTGCAATTTTTTAGTTCACATATATAGATTCGAATATTCATACAAAAAAGATCAAACTGATTAGAAAATTTAGTTGAAAGTCTAATAATTGTCGACAAATAATAGTGATACATTTCTATGTCTAATTTCATCACAAAATATATTTAACATTTTTGACCATATGACTTTTTTTTGTTTATGCGTTATCGTATTCAAACCATATGGATAGGCAGACAAATGGATCCCTTGACAAATTTCTATTCAAATTTTCGAAATAAACTCAAATATCAATATAAATTTTATACATAAAATAAAAATGAACTGTTCAGATTTTAATTGCATACTGCACTTATGCCAAAGAAAGATTTTAGAACACGTGCACAACTGCCTCTTTTCATGTGCAACAAAAATGTTATCGTGTCTCTAATATCAGTAAACAATAACGTGATATTATTAATAGCCTTAGCTCATTATTATCTATGCAATTACATTCTAATTCTATTCTAATGATTTTTGTTATGTTATAATTTATGCATTCATTAATTCAAATATCGATGTGCCAATAAATTATTGAATATGTCTCAAGTGAGATTGTTTCTTCCCATTAATTCATGTAGATTATATAGTTTATTTTTATCTCTGAGTAATCTTTATTTTCTAGTGAAATATTACAGATTTTGACATTTAGAGAAATTTTGCCTTAGCATCTTATGATTAATATATTTGATCTTCGAAGACAAACAGGATACTCATGTAGTGAGAATTTGCTATTGGAATCTGAAAAATGATTCTGAAGATTAAGAGGATACATTCAGGAATATTAAAAAAAAGTAATAAAATAACTGTTCCGTTCCTTTTTAATTGGTATTTTTTTATTTCTAAGTGAGTTAATATAGATTTTTTAAAAGTTTTTATGTTTTACCTTTATTAATTAAAACTATTTGCAAAGCTTATTAAATAAAAGTTTCTTAATTTAGCGTCACTAACGTAATCACAGCCATTTTAATCGTTTCCGTTGAAAACGATTAAACCGTTTATTTAAACCGTTAACCGAAGCGATAAGACCGTTTTTATTCTCCAATACCGTTGGAGAATAAATTGAACTACTTCGAAAGAGCATTAAGAAAATGGATGGTCCATACCATGGCAGATGGGATACGTTTTGCTGAAATCTGTATACTGTTGATGCAGATTATTAGTGGAATCTGTGTACTGTTGATGAAAATTATTGCTGGATTGACTGTACTGTTAGTGCAAATTATTGCTGGAGTCTATGTAATGTTGGTGCAAATTTTGGCTGGAATCTATGTACTGTTGGTATAGATTGTTGCTTGAATATGAGTACTATTGGAGCAGATTATTGTTGGAATTTCTGTACTATTGATGCAAATTATTGTTGGATTATGTGTTTTGTTGGTGCAGGTTATTCCTGAAATATGTGTACTGTTGATGTAAAGTATTGCTGTACTTTTCTGTACTGTTAACGCCATTATTGCTATAATCTGTTATTGTAAATTATTGCTGGAATTTAAGTACTGTTAATGCAGATTATTGTTTGGTATTTGTGTACTACTATTGATACATATTACTGCTGAAATCTGTGCATTATAGATTATTCCTCAAATCTGTGTCGGTATAGATTATTCCTCTAATCTGTGAAATGACAGAGACAACTTAATAAAGATAATTCATGAAAGTTAAACAAAAGAAATTTTCGGTATGGACAAAAATAACTTCTTTTGTTTTATTTTACTCATTTTTTTCTATTTTTTTTTAAATTTAGATATTGTACATTTACAGGATTTTTTCCTCTGTTTTTACCAGCACTTAAAATATTTTACATATTTATTAAAGAACAGACTTTATTTTAATGTCTTTTCTTTAATATAGTTTAATAAATAACAAAAATTATAATCATATGAGTATAAATTCATGTAAAAACCAAATTTCATATTTGGCATCATCACATAAAATAAACATAAAATGGGTTAAGAAAAACGGCCAATACCACAAAGTGTGTGGACATGTTTAATTTATTCCCTCTTATCCACGGTTCTATTATCACACGCCAAACCTACTAATCAAACAAGATGTTCTGTCATTTTTCTATTGTACCACAACTGCTTTTCAACTCAATAGATTTTTCTTTAAGATGAATTCTGAAGTTTGAGCGAAAAACGCAGAACGCCCTATGAATAAAAATCACCTAGTGGGAGGAATAATATTTGACTGGTTCGAAAGTCATTTATTTTTGTTAAAAAAAGGCTGGGAACGGGAAATGAAGATACTTTACAAGGTGTCAAAACGAAACTTTGGCGCTATCCCAACTTTTTTCCCTCTTTATGCTGTGGTACCTGGTTTTGGTGCTCATGAATAAATTATGGAAACACGTGACAAAGTCATGTGATTTAGGATCGTTCAATATTCATTAGGAGCAGCTGAAAATTTTCCCTGAAAAATATTTAAAAAGCGTAAACGTAGTTTGCTCAAAATATATCATCTTTTTAGAAAAAAAAAAAAAAAAAAAAAAAAAAGCTTTTTTCCCAGTGATTCTTTTAATAAAAATGGGACAGAGAGTTTTGATTTGATTTGCCAGAGAGTTTGCAATCAATTTATTATTTTTAAGCTATATGTTTTGAAAATAAATTTATCTTTATTTGGAAAAATAGTTATTTATTTTTATTTCAAAACGTTGATTAAACACTAGTCATAATTGTTTATGCTGTCAATTAGTTATAAAAATGTCACTTTTATCTGGATAATATGGTGAGAAATTTGTATAAATCTAACCCAGATATATATGCAGAGCTCTCCTGTTTTACACATTCATGCTACTGAATTAAGATTAAACCTTTTCTAATGAATATATGTATGTGAGTTTGTTCGTACTAGATTAAAAGCATTCTTGGGAACATGTTAGTAGTTAACCGAATGTTAGTCTGGAAGGAAAATGCCTTAGTCATTGTTCTCTACTTTTAGTACATACGATTCCTAAGATTAGAATAAATAATTTATGCAAAGAAATGATTTAATTCTTGAGAAATGTTTTCGCATCCTTGTTCAATAGTGAAATATTTCTTTTTCTTCTTTTGCCAGTACACTAAAGAACTATCAGTTTGAAATTGAAATTATAACTCTTATTTCGAAAAAGTCTCTGGAAGTTCTCATGTTATAATCAGCATATTTTGTTTTTCCACACTCTAATGATTACTCTAACAATGAGAAAGTATAAATGAGAAAAAAATGGAGTCATGCCTCTAATAACTAAATATTCTGACTTTCCACTTACAGTACTCTCTTGTAATAAATTGGAATGAATAATGTGCATTATACGTTAATGATCAATTTTATATTTAAAAAATCAAAATTAGTAATTTTGGAAAATCCGATATCTTCATGCAAACAAACATAATTTAAAAGGAATTTGAAATGATTATGAATATAGTAAATGGAAATGAAAAATGTCGTTATTTAAATATTGATAATCATATAAAAACAAAATCTAAATACTGTTTGAAGAGTTAAATGATAAGTTAGTTGGGAAAGATAGAATTTAAAGAAATAAATGAGAATATCTGCTTCATACTTTAAAAAAAAGATTGTGTAAAACACTTTATGAATAATATTTAATTATATTGAATTATGTATGCAATACTTGTAAATACTTGAATTATTTTATTTGCATATGATTCCTTCTAACTGCACAGGAAAAATTGCTGACTTTTTTTCATTTATTTCACTTTTGCATGAGAAAAAATTACCATTTTCTTATGTATATTTAATATACAATCAATGCTACTTATTCTCCCTCTATAAGGATGTTTAAGAAAGGAATCACAATAATTTTAAATAAGATGGCTGTATTAATTACCAACTACATTCAATAAAATGAATTTCTTTATAAGTTCACCTTCATGCAAATAATTAATTTAACTTGAATTCCTTTACATAATTTTGAATCCCTTTATATATTTAGTATAGCAACTCTATACTGCTCAATATTTCAAATAATTATGCTAACAAACACGATATCTGTTTAGGCTGAGGGAATTTAAAAATATATTTAATAAAAAAGTATCTGACTTGTAAAACATTTAATCACAACGAGCACACAAAGCAACGTTGCATCAAGTAGATTCTTAGTATATCTATGAAAAGAGAAAACTGAATAGCTGCTGTCATTTCTGGTTAACTCTGATTGGTTGGCTAGGGATGCTATTGGCAACATATTTTCACATGGAATATATAGTTTATTTTGCATTAAAAATCATCAAAAATATTCCAAACAAAAATTTCATCAATTGATCACATGTTTTTGAATCATTGTTAATGATAAAAGTAAAGGTTCAGTCTTTCGTCAATGATTTTGATTTCCTCTGTGAATTAAACGCACATACAAAAAAAAAATTAGAACGATCATGATATGAAAACATTTCTAAGTGTCTTTAGAACATCATAAAGATACACAATGTTTATAAATATTTTATTTTTCTTAAAAAGTCACATTTAAAAACATATAAACATTCAGAGGTATTGAAATTAATGATTTGATTGAACATTAGGAAGGTATATTTTACATGCAATAACCTCTCTAAGCTACATTTTCTTCAGATATAATAATATACATGTAACAAAACTTTCTCAATGTTTAATATATTCATTAAGAATCTTGTTTTTCAAGCCACGATGCATCCACATCCATTTAAAAAATAATAGCTTATAATGGAATAGCACAATTTAAATTAAAGTTATATAACTAAGAAAAATCGTATTTTCAATCATCATTTAATCATGTTTAGTTTTTTTTTTTTTTTTTTTTTTTACTATATGACTGATATATATGAAGAAATCTATTCTATCATTTGTTTTCTTGATTCCATTAAATGTAGTAATTTCTTTAAATTATACATATACTAAGATGTTATTAACACAAAACACTTCATATGACACCTAAAAGCGTAAGTAAACAGTTCTGCTATTTGCTTGGAATCTGGGAAAAGAGGTCTTAAATAACAATGTCACTGCACACTAAGTACTGTCTATAAGGCTACAAGCAAAGTTAATTGGACTTCAAACACAGGCACAGTCCAATTAACTAGAGACTCGTGCAACCACGAGAAAGTTTTAAATTATTACTAAACAAAGATGTGAAATTCTCCAAGTAGAACAATTTTGACGCCTCATTTGGTTCAGGGAAATGTAAATATTGGAACTTGTTTTTCCCGACTAATGAGTAAAAACTTTGGTTTCCTATTGGTGGCTACTGAATTTTAGGATCATTGCCCTGTAAGATATTTTTTAATAAAAAAGTGACATCTTCGAGAAAATATTTTCAAACTTTTTGTCGTTTAGAAATTATTAAAATTATTTTTGTCAGAGAGCAAATATTCTGTTAAAAAATGAGGTTCTTTATTTATTTATTCCTTCATTCGCCTGAGTTCAAATAATAGTTAAATCTATAAGCCATTTAAAAAAATAAGGTTCTTGTAATTATTAGAAAATTTTTATCTTTATGATGTCCTTTAAATCTAATATTTAAATAACAATTTCGAAGAAATATTCTTAAAATCTGCATTTTAAAATTATAATAAATATGGAAATGGAATATCATTTTCGTACTTGTTATAAAATTACATTCATTTTTCCTAATTTTTCGATCACAAAACTCATGATGAACACCCAGCCCTTTATAGGGATTCAATTCGTAATTTAATAAACTCGCAAGTAAAACTATATCATAAATAAAGCAATCTAACCAAAAAGGGGTAATTTATATCAAATTAATTAATGCATAGGTATTGTTGAAAATAAATAATTGTTACTGCCCTTTTTGTGTGAAGTAAAACTTTTATAAACAGTGGTTTTGATGCAACAAAATAATTAACAATGCGCTCAAAAATAAATTATTAAATAACAAGATTACTGCCATTTGTTACTTATCAAATATTTCAAAACAAAGTAGATCATCAATACGAAAACAATACAAGAAATGTAGCAATCTGAAATGTGTAAGTTATGCTTTGCTTACAATCAATATCAATTCTACAGTAAGTAAAAAGAACGATTTCTGTGCCACAAATTTAACGCTGTATTTGCATAGATTCAGGAGAAAAACACTTATTTGGGATAATTAAATAATATATTTATTATTTATATATAATTTAGATGCTCTTTTTCATTTCCTGATTTATCGTATCTACTGCAAAGAATAGTTCTTTTAAGGATACGACTACGTTAAAAAATCGATAATTTTGCGAAATTTTGATATATTTTTTTAAAATTTAATATTCTTAAAGTTTAAATAATTGTCTTTATAAAAACAGCTAGAATTTTTTTCCTATGTCTATGTTTGATAATGTTACACTAATTTTCATATTGATATTTATATACCTATGAATGCTATTTTGCATCTTTAGGTGCTGTTACGTTAAATTCTATTCTTTGATAGAATTTCCTTGTGATTAACCTCATGAATTAAAATATTAAGCATACGTTTTCTGTTCAAATTTGGTATTATTTCAAATTTAGTATCAATATGCTGTGATATTTCTGAACTAGAGAAAAAGTACTCTTTTTTTCATTTAGAAATATTATCATGTGAGAACATGATGTAGTTTTGGTTTGAGGTTTTTGAAGCCTCAAAATGCGAAGGTAACAAATTGACGAAGCCTCAAAATGCGTAGGCAACAAATTGGCGATTTATCGCTTTTGAGGCATCAATTTTTCGTTTTTAGTGTTATTAGAAAATAATGCAGGAGGTTGTCACATTTGGCGACAACAAAAGTTACAACTTGATTTCCAATTTTTTTTATTTATTATTTATATTTTTTTAATTTATTTTATTATCAGCTAAATTGCTGATCAATATGGTTAAATTATTCTCATATTATGTTTTATTTTATGTTTTATCTTAAATTATAGCTGTTTTAATGCTTCACAATGTGAAAAAATAATAGCGAATTTCGTTTTATTTTTCAGACGAACTCTAGTATTTAAAAAATTGATAGAAACAGAGTCTAGGCTAGGAACTAGAAAATATATTTCATGTCTCAACATTTTAAGCAAATAATTTGCTAAATCTCTAAACTTTATCTTTATACCTCTTTGTAGAAAAAAAAAATGTTTGTTTTCAATTAAAAAAAACACCCTGTCACTTAATTGGTATAATTTGGTTTCGTAGATGCATTTTCAATCCTTCTTGATACAAATATTCAAAAACATAACATTTTTTCAAATGCTTTTCTAAAA
>JAPMOR010122446.1:1058213-1092131 GCA_026543865.1 Argiope aurantia | reverse complement strand
ATATATATATATATATCTTACGAGTTTCAATGAAACACAGTTTTTAATTAATAAAGCATTATTTATTTTATTAATTATCACAAAATCTTCGAATCTTCGAACACATTTTTTTCTTATGTTTCTTAGTATTTATGAAGGAAATTTGAAACAAATTTGTTTAGTACTTTGGATTTATGCAATGCTCAAACTATTTATGTATTCTGTGTTGATTTAGATAGATGTTTTAAAAGTTTGCAGATTAAAAAATACTGAAATATTTTGCTGTCTTTTAGAAATTATCGGTAATCTAAGATGCAAATACATTAAATCATATTTTCTTCTTAATATTTTTTCACTTCGTATTACATGATTTAATTGATTCGTTTGTTCTTAATATCCTTTAAACATAAAACGCTTATTAAGGCTTTTAAAATTATTTTCGTTATAATTTCTAATGACAGCAGCAAGACAGTGTTCTCTATAAAGTAGCGTTTATTGAGTAATATAGTCGAGTGTCTATTTAAGGACCCTCTTCGTTATTTAAAAAATCCGTTAAACAGAAAGTTATAAATTTAATTATAAAAACGAAAAAAAAAAAAAGAAAAAGACTGAAACTTTATGCGTTTTATTGACAACATATGTATTTTTATGTACATTTATTCCAATTTATTGCGCATGTATCTTAAACTATAAAAATATTTTCAGTACAAGCAAATTATAAAGAATGTATTTTTTTTAAATTGTCATACATTTGCAAAGACTGAAATGCATTCCTTCCATTGCTGTTATCCGCTTCATATTTTATCAAATATCGTCAGCCTCTCTTCTTACAAAGTATTTTTAATATCACTGTATTCTCTGATATTATGGTCATAATTTTTTCTTACTCTTTATAAAAGGCCAAGCTCAACAAAATATACAACAGCCAATTTGTATTCATCCACCTGGAGAAAATAAGACAAGTCTTACCTGCTTAAACAGTTAGCTTCCTTGCCTTCCAAGTGATGTTCTTTTTTCCGGCAGTCGATTTGTTTTGCTTTGTTGGAACATCGAGGAATAAAAAGTATAGAAATGTCTACCCCCCCCCCCTCCTTGCAGAAAATTTTCAAAAAACATATTAATAAATGAATAAAAATTAGTCGAAAACACCTTATTATATAGAAAATGTCCTCCGTAATAAGGAGCGTAAATAACATGTAAATGTCTTTCAAACTCAAGTTTCTGTAGAAACATTTGTTAGATGGAAAACTTCACTCATGGAATTTCAATGAATAGAATCTCTACTGTTATTGATTTTAAGAATATCGGCAATTATTTCTAATAAATAATTAATTTCAATGCATTTCTATTGTTCATAGTAAGTTCATACTCTCTACCAAAATGTAGCCAAAGGCGAAAATATTAGTACCTTATTTAATCAACTTAAATAAATTAATTAGTATTTTAAACTTAACCAATTAATGAACATAAAAAACATAATTTTTTTTTAATTTTCGCAATTTAAACCTTATTTAATTTTTTATAACATTGTATGATTATTCATAACAAATCATAACATTCAACACATAATAATCATTGTTAGCTGATTATTTGACGAGTGCAAATGACTTCAACATAACTGCATGATTTTTTTTCTAGATAATTGAAATCTCGGTTTCTAACTATGGAAATGAACTGAGAAATGTAGATGAGATTACTTTCCTCTCCCCAGAAAAATTAAGTATAAACCAAAAAAATTGTTTAAAACACAAATTTTAATCAAACTTTATACTGAAAGAACATTTTGAAAACTAAATTTATCTCTATCAAAATATCAAATTTAAAAATTCGTAGTTTTACGAGTTTCGATTAAATTTAAAAATTAAAATTGAAAACATATTCAAAATTTATTTTATGCTATTTGATTGTTAAAAAAAACATTTTAGTGGTTCTAGTCAAAATAGAAAATGAGAAAAGTTTTATATAACAATTTCAAAGTTTTTAGTGGGCAATAATAAACAAAAATACCAAAAAAGAATGTTCAATGAAAAATGGATAAGATAGAAAATTAAAGAAATTATCGTTAGCCTGATTTTTCACCTTTGTGTTAAATACAAATTTCACGATAAACTCGTGTATACGTCGCCCAAAAAACTGATCATTGGATGTTTAAGTTATTTTTTATTATATTTCTTATCACTGTGTTTACGTTCTAAAGGGGTTAAGCTTGCAAGAGAATTATGTTGTTTATAAAGCAATTTTAAAAATATCAGACACTGTTTCTACTTCTCCAGGTTATTGAAGTTCTTTGGATTTTGATGTCACGATAGTAAGAAACTGAGATTGTGGATGTTGCATATGCAACAATGATTTCATAATTAACTAATACATGCTTAATACATGGTCGGGCATAAAAGCAATCCTTTAGATATATTTAGGATACATTGGTATTACTATGTAATTCACAAATTTTTCTATTCCTCATTATTCAATGGGAACGCGAAATGTGTAGATTTTGCAACAATGAAAAACGCAGCAAATCAGTTAATTATTTTCAGCAGGGGGGATAATATTTAATCCATGAAAAAACGTAAAAAGTCTTTTTTTTTTTTTTACTACGATAAATTTCCCTAATTCTAATCATCATTTCGTCAATGATATAAATAATAAAAAGTTTAAAATGGATTTAATGGAGTTAATAAAAGTTTAATATAGATTTAATAAAAGTTTTAAATGGATACAGACAGATTTCGATATTAGTTTGATTCCGTGCACATCTTTTAGCGTATTATTTCAGCTTACAAGATTCATATTCCAAATTTGTAGATAATTTGATTTTTATGTGTGAAAATTATCACACATTAATTGCAATCAAACATTGCTCACTTTTGAAGCGGTTATATTTTTCTTATCCATTGATAACCATAAAAAGTTATTTCGACCCACCTCGAAGGCACACAAACTGAATAACCAGACCGCCGCGATAGCATTGGCGGGAAGAACTAAGTTACCTATTGATAAAATTATGTTAACCCTAAATTGACGAAAATAGAATAAGGCATACGGACACGCGAGTGTAATTACAATTCTACGTTTAGCAATCGGATGGATCAATAGGAATTTAAAAATAACTTTATTCACATAGTATTTTAAAAAGTCCCGCAACCAAGCCATTATACACATTTTTAGTGCTGTTGTAATCTATTTTTGAATGTGTTTTCAATGACCTAGCATTTATTCCTTCATTTGAAGAAGATTATTTATTTCCAAACACCCTCATGAATTTACCAACATTAAGAGAAATAGATCTGTCCTTCTCCATGACACCATTTCATGCCATTCATCTCAATAACTAACAGGGCATACTAGTTTCATAAACATCTGTTTTTAAAACATATCACAAGATTATGCAATAGTTACTTGAAGTCTTTATCTGGATATAAGCAGCCAACTAATGATTGGAGATTTAATAGTTCAAAATTTGTATTTACATTTGAATTGCATAAATGATTACAGTTGTTATGATTTAAGAGTAAAACAAAATGTTTTCTCGGAAAACGACATATCAAAAATTGCTCTCTTTCTGCTTGCAAGGTTCAACACATTAAATTTTTGATTTGAACCTGAATCTATTTTATCAAATGAACTCAATAAGTAAGAAAAGTCAATAGTCAATAGAATCAATTCAATAATTCTTTCTCAAATAATGTTAAGCACATAAATGCATTTAAATTATTAATTAATTGTTTCGTGAGCAATCTTATACTTAACAATTATTGCAATTAATTTTTTAGTATTCTCAGCCTATGATGGGAGCTCTATGAGAAATTAATATCATTAGAGATGTTTTTCTTTTAAAAAAATACATAAAATATTCTTTCTCAATTATCAGTAAGAAATTACAAAAGGACAAGACTAATATTAATCAATCCATGAGAACTTAATGAACAGACACGCCATGCTAAATCATACATATTGAAGAAATCTGAAAATTTTATCGAAGTGATGTGCAACTTATTTTCATTCTTCAGAATTCCAGGGCAAAAAGGGAGCACAATCTCAGCTTCGGAACTGGAGGAATTTCATCTCAGATTCATACTTTGTGCGAGTCTCGTGCAAGTTAAATCCGTCAAAGGGAAATGTTTTCTTGTCAACGAAACGTGGAAGTTTGGAGAGAGGTTGTCTTTTCCGATGTCATTGCCATTATCTGATAACGGTTAGAAATAATGAGGTCTGTTCAAATTGATCCCATGTAACTTAAAATTGGAACGTTTATCTAAATAACTTACACGCTCAATACTTGTCCGCATGTTGATGAAATTTAACAACTCTCTAAAATTAAATTATTAATTGAATAAACAGTATTTTTGGCTTCTATAGCAGGCTTGTTATATAATTAAGTATCCCAATTTTTTTTATTTTACACCTCTCTGTTTCCTTTATCAATTACACAAAATTATTGCCTATATGAATCATCGAAGATACAGAAATAGATAAAAGATATCATAATCCTAAATTCCTTAATTTTAATCGATTCAACTCATTAGTAGATTCTTCAATTATATCTCGGTTATTTAGACAGATGCAGAGATAGTGATCATTGTTATGATATGCAAAAGAATAAAGAATCTGCTAAAATGTAAAATTTGTTCTGTTATATCTTGCATAAAATATATTCGCTGTACTTTAAGCTGTACTTCGTATAATTTTCTGAATCATAGGAGGAAGAGTTTTTTTAATGATTTTTTTGTTTTTCATAATTAAATTAAATATTTCAATAATTTTTATTAAATTTGTTTTGGAAATAAGACTTTGCAACCGTAATTTTTTGCTTAATTGAGCAACTTTTGTTTTCTGCTTGATGAGAATTTAATCAACCGAGCGAAATATTTTTATAATTAATTATTATTTTGATTGAGATAAAATTTATGCTAATTATTACCTCTTTTATACATGTTTTATAGGGGGAAAACAGAGTATCAGCTCCTTCCTTTATGAAATTATCTTCCCACGTTTGCATTTAAGTGAAACTAATTTTATTCCTAAAGGAATGGTTTTAAACTTATGCTGTTAATTTTCTAACTGTAAAAACTTATATCGATTCCATCAGCTCTAAATCATACGACGAAAGCTAAAATATTTTTTTAAAATAAAAACAGAATATCAATCCTTTTGAAGAAATATAAATATTTAGATTAACATGCTTATAGTCTTGTTAATCAATTTCTTAAATCCCCAAAAATTGCTTTTTTTTCTCTCTCTATCTACGAATTGCTCTGAAGTCTTTTAGTAATTGCAAGCAAATTTTTTCTGTCAGAAAAACTAAATATTTAAAATTTAGAAACAGTTAGAAGAAAAATAAAAAATTATTTCACAGGATTTTAAGAACTGATAGCTTAGATATCAGCATTTCTACCAAGAATTGTAATAAACTTTTTTAACACAGCACTGAAATTTTGAGAATCCTTCAAAATAATTTTTTGCTCCAAAAAGGTTTTTTTTTTTTATTTAGATAAGCAATTTTCGAATAGAAAACTTTATTTTTCTCTGCTCTCGCTTTTATTTGACGAGATTCTTAGAAAATGTAAATAACAGAATATCAATTCCTTTGAAAAAGTTCTTTAAAAACTTTTTTTTTAATTCTCAAAAAGGGGATGTTTTTTTTACATTTTTGTTTGATCTTTTTTTCTAACTGCCTAAATTTATTTCATTTGCTACCACTTCAAAATGAAGCTTTCTGGAAAAGACAAATAGCATGCAATACCATGCTTAAAATCCTGTAAAACAATTTGATTTCCCCGAAGAGTATTTTTTTTAATTTATAGCGTTAATTCTTTTCATCGCAAAAATTTTATTTCAACTGCTACCACTTTTACATGATGGGTTTTCCGGAAAAGACAAATAACAGGGTATCAATCCCTACGGAGAAGGGGGGTGATATTCTTTGTTTGCGGAAAAACTGGCAAGCGATTTCGGGGGAAGAGAGATTGATTATAAATTCCGCGGAGTTCTCTGACGTCATCCAAGAATGATGTCACCCAATGCGGTTCGACGTGACCCCTAGCGAGCGAATCCCTCTTCATTGATTGAGCAGATTAGCTTGTGTCAACATGGCAGCTGAGTTCGCAGCTACCTACAAGATTTTGGTCCTAGGTGATAGCAATGTGGGGAAAACCTGCATTGTTCACCGCTTTTGCGATGAAAGATACTACGACACTTATATTTCCACAATAGGTAAGCGCTGCAGTATTTTATAATTTTTTTATTTTGCTTTTGCGCTAGAGATGCGTGCATTTTTCGAAGCAGAAAAAGAGAAACGTATTTTTTTTTTCCCTCCTAAGACTCTTAAGAGTCTTATAGTTTTGTATATTTATCATATATTTTATATAATGTGCTATGAACCAAATAAATATAAATGAAAACTTTCCTGAAATTTATAAATTTATTTCTGGCAGAGTTTTTTTAGGTACCGAAATTTACATCTTGTGGAAAGTCCTTGATGTAGTGATACAAATTTAAAAATAATCTAAAATTTGCTTTAAATTTAAAAGAAAAAAGTTTTTGAAAGTTGGATTTAAAAAGTGAAATTTTTAAGATAAATATGCAAATAATGATTTTTGTAAATGCAAAATTTCTATATACGCACAGCCATCATAGTTAATTGTTTGTTATGCAACTAATGAGGAAAATTTTCAAACATCATTTAACCAAAAACTGAAATTTTCAGTTAATTACACGTCATAAATATTAGACGTGTATTGAAAACGTTGCTCAAAATCAAATTAAATTATTTTTTTGTTTTAAGCAAGTTAAATGAGGAACAAGTTATCTACTCATATTTTGAGGAGACATGAGTCAGAATTAATAGCTCAGATGACTTATTACATGATAAACTAATTCTTAAAATCTTAGTTATTTTCGAAGTTGAAAAAAGTTTTAACTTTTCTATTCATTTTTTTTACAAAATAATGAAAAGATTGTATTTAAAGTCACGTGGTTCACTTCTTGATATTCGGTTCACTTTTCAAAATTCGAAACTTCTCACGATGCTAAATGTTTTATAAAGATTATATAAATTTTTATCAAAAAATGAATCTTACTATGCGAAGCATCCACTGCTGAGAACAATATTTATTTTGTCTCAATATTAAAATTTTAATCTTTTATTATGAATTTGTTAACGATATTTTTGTTTTTTTTTTTATTCTCTTTTAGCAGTATATTTTCTTTCTAACATACTCCTCTAAAATAATTTCACTAAAGGCGGTTTTCCTTTACTTCAGTGACGTTATTTTTATTCTTATTCTCTTATTTTACAGCCTACTACCATTCAAGTCAAAGTCATTCTTGACACTTTAACGACGTAAACAAATAACAATAAATGATACCCTATTGTTTGAGCTAAAGGTGAAACAACTATTCTTTGTTTCTACTCAAATTTTGTATACAAGTTCGTATAAAAATCACTTTTCATAAGTTTATGATTTTTTAGTTATATGTCGTTACGTGAAATTATGTGCATCTTTTAACTTCTCTTGATATAAAATTAAAATCGGTATTAGTTTCAATCAAAAACGGAAAGCGAAAAATTACCGATTTTATATTTTTAAGCTCGATTAAAGAAACTGCATCAAAGCAATTTTTAAATAAAAAAATAATTATAAAAGAAAGAAAGTCTTGAAAGTTTAATGGAATTCTGTTAATAATTAAAAGAAGATAGAGCTCATTAACTTTTATATGATCGTGATATATTTTTTGTAAGTAAAGTAACAAATTCCAAAAATGCAGAAAAGCTCCTTCAGATTTAAAATTGAATGATCTTGTAAAATAGGCTTTTTAAAATAAACTTCTTATCATCAGAACTAAACTATTAATGTTAGCAATTATATATTTAAATAAAGAAAGGCATGGTAAATATGCAGTGTGTCACTCCAATCATGGGCCAAGAGCTAATATCTTAATCATTAGAGATAATATTGTTCCAATCAGAAAAATCTTCTAAATGGCATAAAAATTTATTTCGTGTTGTTTTAGACAAACATTCCCTGCTTAAAAGATAAGAAATTTAAATTTTTATACATTTCCCCATTTTACAAGTCATAGATAGTAAAATGTTATTTGCCCTCTAATATTTTAAACATGGAAAAATGTTCCACTCTTCTTTAACCAAAACTCTCTGACTTTTAAAGATTTGAATATCATCATTTAAGTCTATTTTAAGGACTACTTCAAGGAATATCGGTCATTTTCGATCCCAGAAGTGTAGAACTTTTTTAGACTTAAACTTTCAGTGCGATAGAAATACAAAAATATTATACTTAATATGACTATTAGGACTGAAGAACTACATAAAAATTTAGATTTCGTAATTTTTTCCGCAGTTTATATATTTTTTATCATTAAGTTTGATAAAATATATTTATCAAAATATATTTATGAAAATTTATATTTTATCATCATGTAAAGTATTTCTCCAACGTGAGCTTTATATCTACTAATGGTTTAGAATTTAGCTATTTGGCCATGTTTACAGTGGACACACTTCATAAAACGAAATAATTGAACAAGCAAAAAAAAAAAAAAAAAAAAACTTTGAAGTGGAAAATTACATTTTTTATGGATTTTATAGAAGATAATAATTTATTTATGACATAAATCTCTATTCTATACACAATTATGTGATAACTCCTCCTCTTATACTTATGCTAAAATGAGTATTTTTGGGTTTTATATGCAAAGTGCTTTAAACCATAGATTGTACAAATTTTCAACACTTAATTGCATTTATAATATGAGAAATTTTGTAAAGTAATGAAAATATAAAATATAAAAACTTTTCTTATTTATAAGTTTTGGAAGAAAAAAACACAATCATATTTATGGAATCGGACTACGGATAATCAGACGTCTCAAAAAATAAAGATTTTGCACACTGCTCATTACATTCAAATGTTATTACTATTTCTATCTTAACTAGAACATAAAAATGGCTGAAGAATTGACTTGCCTTTTTTTATGATTAAGAATACTTTGAAACGCTAAACTAAAAATATCTTTTCTCGAAATGTTCATTTGGATCTAATTTCAAAGTAATTCTTTTTTTAAAAAAATGTATACATAGTTAGATAGTAATACAATGTAAAAACATATAGAAATAGCAAAACCACCATTCAGAAAGAAAATTGAAGTATTCCATATTTTTAAATAATCGAGAAACTCTCGTCTCTTTTTTTTCCTTGAAAAGCCTTGAAGGGTATATAATTACCTTTCAGGAATTTTGTTTGTCTTGATTTGTTTTCAAGATTCGTAATTCTTTTTTATTTCTTAAGTAGTCAGTCTCTTGAATAACACTAATCTAGACATATATCGAAACATTTAGTATCCACGACTGTTTTAATCAACCCTCAAATTAATTTCGGGTACTTATACAACTTAATCTATTGCGTTGAAACTACATTAAAAACTAAAAGGAAAAACAAGAACACATAATCCTATTTTTATTTATTTATAAACTTTCTCTAAAGTTTTATACAAGTAAATTAATAGAAAGCTTATTGAACAGAACTGCTACCATAAGAATAGATAATTAGAATTATGAAAGATGTATGGATTGTAGTATTTTTGTTGTAAAAAGGTTTCCTGTTAGCTTTTTTTTTCACCATGATATTGTATAGAAAATAATTAATCGAAAATCATAATTTTTAGGAAAGAAACAGATATAGACATTATATGATGTTTACGCTATAAAAGTAATAAACGATACTAATAATACCATTAATAGAAAAAAAATTAGTTTACTACCAAGTTATCTTATATACAAATCAAAGCGGGATGTGAGAATAAAGTATGAATTGTAGATAGTGTAATTTCATTTTTTTATGAAAAAATCACTGCAAATTGAATTTCCAGCGTAAAGAATAAAAGGTTTCAAGAAATATTTTTAAAATAAAAATAATTAAATTTTAAGTATTGAAACTTTTTTATGCTTTTCCTTTAAAGCAGAACGATATTCTTTAACCGACAATGATTTTGTAAAATATCAGAAAAAGTAATAAAATCTTCCACAATATTTCTTTGTTAAATTTTATACAAATAAAAAAATTCAGGGGATAAAATTGGAGACTTTAAAGCTAACACCGAAACAATGTATTTTCAAAATACTATTTATGCAATATATATAAACCTGGACCTACAATTCCTACAATTCAACTTTGTGAATATTCTATAAGCGTAGGAAATCAGAAAAATCTCGCAAATTTTCTCTATCTCTACGGCGTTTAGATTCTGAATTCAATCCGCTTCTACACATATAAGAATTCTAGGCGAAATTATTCTGGCTGTTAAATATTTAAAAAAAAAAAAAAGATTGAAATAAGGAAGGAAAGAGCTTTTCCTTATAATGGGATTGAGTCAAATGTATCGTTTCGTTAATGTTGACATTTGAAACTGACTACATTAAAAAGGATAACATTCTTCTTTAAGAATAATGCTAATTTCCCTTAGTATTAACGGCGTAAGAAATATAGCCATCCTAATATAGAGTTAAAATTTTAAAAACTACACATATAGAAAGAAATTTAAACTTATATGATATGAATAATATATAATCAAAAAAAGATTTCAACAAAAGTAATAAAAAATGGAACCTTGAGTAAAATATTTAATTATATTGTTGTTTTTATTTCTCATTGTGGATTTTATTGCCATTAATTTTTTGCAAATTGTTTGTTTTCCTAACAAATTTCAAAAGTATGTTATTTTAAATCAAAACTTGCTGATATATATATTTACTATCTCAAAACGGGTATTTGACACTGCAACAGAAATTTATAGGTAAATATCAACTGATTATAAAATAATTAAAAGTAATTTTAAATATTAATTAAATGAAATTTGCATAAAATCATTTCTTTAAAAAATAATTCGCTTAAAAAATAATATTCAAAAATAAATCTGATTGATTGTTGTTTTAAAGATAAAATAAAGTAAAATGAATACTGCATAGAGCAACTTAGTTTTCTTTAGAATTAAAATCTTTACGTTGGAGATTCTTTTCGTCTGAAAATAATATTTTTCTATTTAAAGTAACGTAGTGGTTTCAACCAACAATCTGGTAGTAATTTCCCTTACAGCCAAGCAGTCGTAAGTCTTCATGTAAAACTCGTTTCACGGCATTAAGACACTTCGCCGCACAGAAAAAACTTCCCAACTGAATATATAATTTCGCTAAGTTTATCATTGGTTCAATTGTTAAAGACATTATTAAACAATAATTTAGCAATCAAAATAATTCTTTTTTATACAAAAATTTCATTAATTTATAATAATAACTTCCATCTACTTTAAACTTCATCGACTCCAAATTTCAACCGAACTAATCGAAATTGATATATAGTTTTAAATTGTGATTGAATTTTGAAAACACATTACCTATAATTTCAACGAGCTGGAGATTTTTAATTTGACTTCAAGCAATGAACAGTTGCCTTACAATACAAATAATGATAATTATTTTGAAATTAATAAATTACAGGATATTATTCAGTGCAAAGCATCTAATAAATATTCCGAAACAAAATTTTGTAATTAAGAAAGTGTTTTTTTTTTTTGGAAGGTGGGAATATTTAAGAATTATTCGGTGGGTATATTAAAAACAGACAAATTTTTATATATTTTAATTTATTTTATAGTAAAGAATAAATATTAGGGTTTTTTTATTATTTTCTATGAAACATCAAACACGAAGCGCTTAAATATAAAATTTCGATTCCATAAATTCAACAAATGAAAAAAAAAACATTCTCAAAATTTAATAAGTATACACACATAGTCAAACTTTTAAAGAAATGAAAATGCAGGTCAAAATTTTAGCGTTTTCTGCAAGGACATAAAAATGGAGGGAAAAAATTACTTTGCCACGAACTGCCTCGCACTAAAAAAGTCTGTACTTTTCAAAAAGGGGAATCTTTTCTCACTAAGCAAAAACCTAAAGTAAAATAAATAAAATTTGTTTTATTAAGGCAATCATTTGTGGAGCACCAATTATGATATCGAGTTTTGCATACAAACACATATTGCAGCTGAATTTTATTAAATAATTTTAATTCAATTATTCTGCCCAGAAAATTGCATTCAGTTTTAGGATTAGCATTTGCCATGTTTCTATTTGATGTAAGCATAGTTTTCAACCTCAGTTCATTTTCCAGAAAGAATGAAAAGGGAATATAATTAGAATGGGTCATGTTATAACGTGGTTATAATACATGGAATTATGTATTTATTTCTTAATTCGAAGCCCTTTATTTTCATTAAAATATTGAGAATAAGTTATTCTTGCTCCGAAATAGAATAAATATTCCCACACAACTGAATACCTAAAAGTTCCAGAAACATTGAAGTTCTGATAAATTTCTTTTTCAGACGAGGTTTAATTTTATAATTGATGACAATATTTACATTAAAAGAAAAATAAGCTGAAATTACCTTATTACTTTCTATCTCACTCAAAAATGGAACACATTGAAACTATAAACAAATTTCATTTTAGTAAAAAAAAGTATTGAGAATTTAATTAAATAAAATATTTCAAGTATGAATCCTTTCAAGAATTTTATTGAATGCATCAAAATCGGGATCCAGAACTCGAAATGACTAAGTTTTTAATAAACAGTTCTGAGAATGATTTAAAATAATGGATTATGAATATTGTGAAAAAGAAATATTTTATATTTTTATTTACTAACAGACAATTTTTTATGCAATCCATTTCTTTTGCTTTTTGTCACGAACTATTCAAAAAAAATTTAATTTATTTAAAAATTAAAAATTGTTAAATGATTATATAATTTGTATCAAAATGAAATTTTTAGAATTAACACTATACTTTAGCTGATCTTGTAAGTGCTATTTGCATTAAACGATAAAATTGCTTTACCCTAAGAAAAATGAAAAGTATTAATTGAATAGAAATTTATATACTTTTATCGAGTAGAATTTAAAAATATTCTTCAGTTAAGATGCAAGTAATTTTGTTGAAAAACGACTTTATTGTTTTCTCATTAATTTTTGAATTTGAAGGGGAAAATTCCTATTTAATTTATAAGACGCTTAAAAGTTACAGTTAAAATCTTACTTGAACTGAAACGAAAAATAAAGTTTTAAAACTTTCACAGCTCAAGGATTTGTTGTAACTAAGATTTGTTTTAACTAACTAAGTTAAGTTGCCATTTCAAGTATTTACTGTTATTTACTTTTGAATTTCAATTCCTAGTTGCCGTAAGTTTCATTGTCTACCTTTTAAACCCCTTTCCGCATAATGTATGGCAACATTTCAATTATCTCGTCGGTGAGTTAATAGAAAGTTTCTCGTTTTAATTCCGCATAGACTATTTCTCTAGGCAGTAGAATTAAATAAGAAATTAAGATAGCAGTTTGAAGAAGAAAAATAAACTGTAAAACTCAAAAACATTTTCTTTTTGTATTTTAGGAGAATTTGTCACTTTAAGAATTTGTTATAATTTTTGATAACACAAAATTAAATTAAAATCTATTCTTACATTTAAGAAAAGTTAAACGTATGTTGTCGTGACTTCGTCTGAAGCGAATAGTTATATTTTTAAAGTTCATGATTGTCGAAAAAAATATTTTGTCTAACAAAAACTTATAATTTTTGGCAATATTTTCAAATATTATCTAATTTTTAGGGGAACGTCCTATTTAGATCATACATATAGAATTTGGTTACATGCTGTCACAAAATGTTTTATGGTTATCTATAAGTTTCATTTTTTTATTTTTAAAAAATAAAAATAAAAATTATTTATTATTAAAGGTATGATTTCATCCTAGTGTTATCCAATATAAATTTAATGCTTTTAATCTGAGAAAAGAAAATTAAAAAATGTATGTGCCATAAATTTTATAGATGTATACAATTTCTACCTGAGTTTTATTTTAAATAATTAGCTTAGATAATTACTTTAAAAAAAGATTTTTTAGACGTCGTTTTAAAAGATTATAACAATCAAGGTTTTTTAACACGCTCCTTATTTTCAAATTCTTTTCATGTTTTTTCCCCTTTTAATGAAAAAGAATGCTTAACGAGCTGTAGGAAATTTTTGAAAAAGAACGCTCCATCTCCTATTACGTATATTTCAAAAGATAATGGAAAGATAACACATTTTCGTCTCAATTAATTTTAGTGAAGACAAAAAATATCAACTATGAATTAATGACACTGAGATAAAATGAATTATGTATAAAAAATCTCGATATAAAATAAATATTGGATATATAACATATGATACAAGATTGTGCTGTAGGAAAATTCAAAATAATTAATCAAAACCAGCGTGAAATGTATGGCACAAACGAAGAATTTTTCATCAAAACCAGCGTGAAATGTATGACTTACTTACCCATACGATCACTGCTTAATTGACCCGGATTCCTACTTTGTAATAGGATCAAGGATTTGCCTTGAATTAAAAAGAATACAACATTCTGATTGGGGAGGGGGATTTTTTACTTGTGTCTTAGATTAAAGAGAAATGTTTCATGCGGTTTTACAATTACTGTATTATCAGAGAGAAAAAAGTAGAAACCCATCAATTTCTACAATGCATTTTCAGATGATTCACACTATTGCAAATTTTGACATATATAAAAATGTCAGTATGAAAAAGAGACAGAGGGTTGTGTTTGGATCTCTTTACAATACTCATTTTCATAAAAGAAAATGATATCAAATACAAAGAAAAAGCGAATACAATTTAATTTCTGAAAGCTAAAAAAATACACAAATCCTTTTAAATATATTTAGTATAAAACTCGCGATGATGGAGATATCATTAATGGAATTTAATTTGCTAGCACTGCTGACAGTAATTTGTTGCTTGAATTCTTTATGTATATGTTAAAATAAGTTACATCAGTTTTTCTTGTAAATTTTCTCAAAGCTTTCAATAGACAAATTTTCATAAAATTACTATATTGAATAAGATTCTCTGGTCAATTCAAAGTAATGTTATTTCCAGCAAAAAGAGAAGATTTAAATGCCGAATAGTTCATACAAAATTGAAATAAAACTGAAATTTTTGATCTTATAATAAAAGATGAATTTATTATAGTAAGTTTAATTAATGCAAATTATTCATTTTATTGCGAAGCAAAAGAGAATACAGCATCCAATAACCAATGCATCTTCATTATTTTATATTTATATGATTTCCAATATTTTTCGATACAGATCTATACGATATATAACAGAAATGCGCAATATGAGATATATAACTTATATTAAGTTAGTTCATATAACTTATAATTAATGGAGATGCTACAAGAGTTTCTTTTCGAATGAACAAATATCAAATGCTCATCATATTAGCTAGTTGCCTCCTACTCATTTTAAGCACATTTTTTTCTCCCCCACCGTTGAAAATCTCCCTGATTATTTTGAGGGGGAAAAAGTTGTTTAATGGTTTTATAAAATTTTAGGAAAAGACACTAAAAATAAGGCGATGATGTTAACAGCTTCAAAAGTCAAATCATATGATATGCATTATAAAATTATCATCTTTATGTTTTAGTAAAAACAAATAACTTTTCAGTTATACTTACTAAAAATCGAAAAAAATGCAACCAGCCTTTATTTTAAAATACAAGATTATATTATTATTACGCAGTGACTATAATCAACGAAAATAAGTATGCGTTCAGTCAAAAAATAATTAAATAGAAGTTAGTATTTATTATAAATTTTTATTTCGAAAAGACTTTTATTTTTAACCTTCTAATGTATTTTAGATTTGTAAACTTCATAAAACATTTTAAAACTTGACAATTGTTGAAAAATTATAAATTAAGGAAAAGAAGCATAAATGTATATTTATACAGTTTGTTTATACAGAAGGCTGTATAGAATGAACTCCAGATAAAAAAAATTTACAAGCATGTAGTACAATTGATGTGCGCTGAAATGAAGTTAACATTTTTGTCGATAAGTGTCGCCACTCAAACAACTAATGCGATTTTAAATAAAAGAAAATTTTGTAGCAAAATTGCTAATTTAGTTGAATGTTTTTTTTTAACTAAACAGAAAATATTACCAACATCTTTCTTCTTTCAAAATACTTATTTTATATAAGGCGATGTACCTCTTTTTATTACATGATCTTTCTTGAACCATTTTTTATATAAGATCTTTAACAAGTCTTTATTTTCCAAAAGTCTGGGCAACACTATTGCCTGATCTCACATCTTGCAGTTTTTGTCCATGAGGTTTATTGAAAGATCCTGTATCTAAAAACAGACGACAGATTATTTCTAACTAGATGGACAACATTATGCATCACATCTTTTCAATATCCCATAAGACATTTTCAAAATGAAATGGTAGGTTAGAAATAATGAGCATACGTAAAGTTGCTTTTGCTTATTCATTGCAAATGAGTGGCATGTTTTTACTTTTGTTTATTCAAAAAGACTGCGTCATATGAAAATATCTCCTTTTTTTCTTTCTGTATTGTTTGGATCTGGTTCGAAAGCTTTATAAATTAACGAAATGCAATTTTAACAACAATGAAATAAATTTTCCTAAAATTTGCTTTTTGAAAAATCTGATAAAATTGTTCTTGATATTGTTGATTCTCCAGATGACGATTTTTTAACTGTTTTTCTCATTTAGCGCATCATTTGTACTATATACTAGTGAAATGTTGTTTCATTTCAAACCTAGAACAAGCTTTCTTTCTGAATATGCAAGCTTTTATTATAAGACCCAATAATTTATTAAACTCTAATGGTAAAATAATTATCACATTTTTTTTTCTTAAAATGCATACTATAATTTCATGAATTCATACGTAGTGGGAGGTGGTCTACATATTTTCAAGATCACTAAATATTTGTATTAATATTTTTACACGCAGAGATATACTTTTGTAATATGTTTTCGAATTTTATTAAAATATCTCTTACAATTTTCTAAACTTTCTACTCTTTCCAACAAAATTGAAGAACATATTCTACTAACGTTCCTTCTCTCATCTTGAACTGAATTAATTTGAGCTTCGTTTTGTCTCCAGGGCCTAATCAACTTGAAAAGTTGAGGCTGTTTAGAAGAGCAGTTGTACTTTTTAAGAGAACGATAAGCAAAGTGAATATGCAAATGAAGTAAGAGGAAAGACTCGATAATTAGCTGACTCGGATGTGAAGATTACACCGTCATGAGAAGTTTTTACAAAAGCAAATAACCTGGCTGAAAATACATTTGTTGATTAGATGAAGAGAGAATCTCGTATAGCTGTGTAAATGCTTCATGAAAATCTTTTGATAACTTTAATAGGTTTTTTAATGAGATAACACGTCTTAAAATTGCTGAAACGGTATTTTGAATTCAAATCTTAAGATAAATGTTTTGCAAACGAATTCAACCAAATCCTAAATGTAAATGAAGTTAATTGTTCCAAAAAGTTGTTTGTGGAAGGGGTGGAATATTTGAGGATCAATTATTTTGGACAATTCTTTATACACCAAAATTTAGACTAGAATATGAATCTTTGAGTTATAAAAATAATTACTAATTGTTCAATTAAGTTGGTTAATAATAGGACACGTTATTGTAAACTAATTAATAATTAGTTGATTTCATTCTGAAAACGAAATTTACTGAAAATTCTATCGATAAAAATTTTAGCTTTACACAAATTTTATAATGTCTAATATCTTATTTCATATTTCTCGAAAATATATATATGAACCTTTCAGAAAGCAATTCACAAAAAAAAAAAAAAAAAAAAAAAAAAAAAAACTTCAATATGTTTAATGATATCACCAAAGATAATTTTCTCCGTGTATATGATTAACTATATTTATTGTCACTATAATATTGTTTTGTGAATTGCTCTGTATTTCTACGTCATATATTGCTGATTTTTCCAATAACTGGCTTCCCACATGAAAAATATGATAGAGTAAATACCATACAAAGTATTCGACATTATGAATCAGCTTAAGAAAGGCATTATTTTTTTACCCTTTGCGAAATTTGTTTGGGAAGGGAAAGAACACCACGAGTACTTGGATGAGAAGTTGCAGGATAAATAAACGGTTTTTCACTTCCCCGGAGGATATACTAATGATGCTGTGGACTTTTGACCACAGCGTGATGACAAATTATATTTTCTGCAGAAGGGGTTGATGCATGGGTCTTTAATTATTATTTTTAACTGACATTCCCATAACAACACTCCCATCCCTATAAATGCTATTCAGCTTTATTTTCTGAAAGTTAATTACTAAGTGAAAGCATCGAATAATATCTAAGTAACAAAAAGTAATTTACAATGATGTTACAAACGTGTGCATTGAATGGGTATAGCATGTAAATCATATATAAAGCATTCGATGTCTACCTTACTTCCCCCCCCTCTTACAAAATTTATATATGCTTACTGGATTCTTTTAGTCTCACATGTAATTTTTATTTTATCGTTTCAAATATAAATAATCTTATCATTTCAAATTTTCGATATTATGCAATAATACCGATTGTTCCACAATAAAAAAATAATAATATTGTTTTTTGTGTGAAAAGCGGTTTAAACATTAAAAAGTGAATTGAAAGTAAAGGTAAAAAATTGCATAGTATAGTCACAATTTTTAAACCTTATTTCGTACATATATGATTGAGTGTTAAGGAATGTCGTAGTTTTCACACATACATCTTCAGATCTTTCACATTATATTCTAGATACACTTGTTTAAGCAACGTTTTTATATCTTTTAATATAGGGAAAATACTTGTATAAACATTTTAATCATTCATTATATAATTAAGGCTTTATTTTTAAATGTTCATGCAATGCTCCTTCATTTGCCTTTTTTGCTAGGCTGTTGAGAAGTATTGCATAAAGTACCTCTATTTACAAAAAAAAAACTATAGAAATAACCGCAAAAAGAAATATAATTGCGTGTTTCAAATTGAACTAAATGCTATATAAAGTAATTAATACATTTAGCTTTCGTGAACCCTGTCGCATGTTTTCTATTTCATTTAAAATTATTGTTTTTAACGAAAATTGTTTTAATAATAAATATTAAATTATTTTAATTATATATATATATATATATATATATATATATTTCCATATATATATATATATATATATATATATTTTTTTTCATAAAAAATCTAAACTGTAAAAATTTTCATATTTTACATTTCTACCTACAAGCATATATCGTTAAAGATTATGAGTGATATAAAAATAGCAAAATGTGTTTTTGCCTTTTTATGTTAAGACTTATTTTTTAAACAAAACTTTTCTTATTATCATCAACTGCGACAAGCTTCATTTACCTCTTATAATAGAAAAGATGTTTTATTCAGCCTAAGTTACCTGAAAATCTTAGCAAATGCTTTATGAAAAAGAAAAGTTTCAGTGTCTTTTAATGTTTAAACCTTGGCCATTTGCGAGTACGTATCATTAACTTTTTTCCTTATAAATCATTAACTATACAAGCGATGCAAAGTGAAAAAGGAAACTTTCTATCCAGAAAAAAATTCGATACTTTTAAAAATAAGACTTTCAGAAAACGATCATTTCTTTATTACGATCCGAAGTATTTTACATTTGTACTTGATATCTTTTATGCATGAGATTCTGCTAGAAATGTTCTATAACATATGTACGGTGATATAAATCGTGATAAATATTTTTTTATGTTATCGTAAGAATAAAAATGTAGTTACAGTAAGAAATTTGTCCTTTGTACATTCACTTGAAAACAAATAATGTCAGAATGCCCATTACCTGTCTTCGAAATGTATAGAAAGCACTATTCTACAGCATGTATTCTAAAATAATAAATCCAAATATTAGATTCACAGAATAGAGTTTGCTATAAGTGCATAAACATAAAAATTCTCTAAACGAATAAAATAAATATGGGTTGTTATTTTTTTTTGTCCCTGAAATATAAAATTTTTATTTTTAAAATTTAATTAAACATTTTTCTTATTCATGGAAAGGCTAAAATGCTACAATGAGCACTGAGCCCCTCACGCACTTATAAAAGTTTAAAGCAGTCATAAAAAAAAGGTTTAAATTCAGTTTGCTAACAGCATTAAAATATCTGATTTTAACAAAATAAAATGTATGAAAAGAGTGAAATTAAAAAGAAATGAAAAACAGAAACAATGCGCGATAAATTACGTGAAAAAATAATTATTTTAAAAATCCTTTTTGTTTGATGATTTATTTTAAATTTAAATACTCGCTGGCAACAAAAAAAAATGTACAAATGTAATATAAAGACGGGGAAATGAAAAAAAGCTTTAAAAAAAACTTTAAAGACGAATTACTTGCAAAATTAAAGGAAAGGCTTAAAGTAACTGAATGAGATATAAAAATACTCTAAAGTATCAGAAATTAGAATACCTACATAACATTGTATAGTATAAAATGAGCAAAAAATTAAAAAATGATTATGAATAAGAATTTATGAAATAGAAACAATGATGGGCCATAATTTATTCAACTGAATTATACGCAATCAATGTGGAAGAATGATTTTCGGATTTGACTTTACAAAGAAAACAACAAGTGTTTTAATTTGTATGATATACTCTAAGAGCAAAGCATTATGATTATGCGCGGCATTTCCTGAAAGCACCTTTTTGAATTGCAAAAACACTGCACAGAAATATATCATGGTGATTTTATGCAATGACAAAACAGTTCTGTGATGTTCGTTAACAAATACAGTTGAGAAGAAGCATATATAAATGGTTTTTCAAAGCCAAAACATTCCGTCAACCAGGTTTCACACAGAGATAGCTTAATGATTTGCCCGTTTCCATATAATAGTACTGATCGACCAAATGTATCCAAAAGAAGCATCGTATTGTATGCGATATATTCTACAAGTAAAATCGTGCTAGGAAATTTCCTTCCCGATACAGCAAGCATAACATAAATATAATCTGTATGGATTACAAATGAATTGCCTACACCATGCCCCTCAAGGACTCACTCGAGAAAAATGAAATAAGTCTAAATTTGTACAAACCACTGAAAAAATAGATAGGTGTTTTTTTTTCCATTTGTACTTAATTCAGCTTACATATATAAAATGCAACTTGAAAAATTATAATCGAAAAATAAATGTTTTTATTTTTAATACATATTTATTTAGCATTTTTTATTATCTGTCGCCTTTCCTACATAGGGATAAATCTTGATCATAATGATTATATACAAAATTATACCGATGTGTCTGTTGGCTTTCTAAAATGACGTACTTTCTTTTAGAAGTGCAAGTAACTACCCAAGCAACGAAGTACTTCAAAGCATGGGATATAATTTAATATGCAAAATTTTACATTATTCTCTATCCCAGACTGCAAAAATTTGCAAAGTTGAGATACTTAAGCTATACTATATTTTACCTACACATAGTAATCGCAATGCGCCTCGATTTCCTCCATTTCCACATGATATGCTACGATTCTATATTTACCCAGGAAATCGAAGGAAATAAGGGAAGCTTGTCTCCTAAAGAATTTTCTCATAAAGTTATTTCAAAGGCAGATTCGTTTTCTTGTTTTTCGATACAATCTTTAGATATGATTTAAGCCAAACTTCCTTAACTATAATGTGCGATTGGAAATTCAAAAAATTAAGCTAATGCTACAAGATTTTTAGTAAATCGATTTTTTGTTACTGTTTTGTTGTTCTGACAGGTCATAAAAGCATAACTCGAACACATAGTTTGGTTTATACTCTTCCGACAAATAAAAGTTCGATTCTCAAGCTCCTTCACATCCCAAATCGCACTTATGTCGATTATTATATTGCAGTATAATATAAGCTTGCTAAGCCTGCTCTGATTTTCTGCTGTTTTCAAGCTAATATGCTGTGTAAATATTGACATTAATTTAACTAAAATAAACATTATCTTTATCAATAGTGATCCAACTCTGTCACTTTTAGTTTTCTTTTTTAATTAAACTCTTTTAATATGCGGCGACCTGATAGTCTTCAGTCTCACCTTCAAGAATGGAGGTTCTCGGATTTAAAACACAATTTTAACAGTCAATTTTAAGATTTACTGATGTACGTTTACTCCCTCAGAGTTAGCATGCGCATACTGATAGAAACTTAAGAGAGGAAAGTATCTCCTCGGGTTTCGATATCTATATTTGACACAATTCAAAATGTGAAGGTCTGGTCTAAAAAAATTCCTCTTGTAGTTCAAACTGTTAACAAACTACAATCTAACTAACATTGACTAACTTTAATCTTACTAAATTAAATTCAGCTGTCGAATTGGATAAAATTGTAAGCTACATGACAGTTCACGCGTTTACAATGGTAGAAAAATTACAGAAGTAGTACATGTAGACAGGTAAAGTGTACATATCTTCATGTTTACAGTAGTAGAAAAATACTTCAGCTTCACTAATATGGGATTTGCAACTTAGAAGTCAAGATTAATTTCCAATGATAATAACTATTGAACCACAACAACAGTTATTCTAGCACTGATAGCACTACTTTTGTGGCCCGAAAGATAACTTCAAAAAAATTATTGTAAATAACAAATTAAAGGAATGCACACGAAATCTTCAGTCAAAGAATTCATTATTTTTAACAGCATATAATTGCACACTGAGTGAAGTTTTTATTTCTTCTTTTGAACTATTATTTATATCTTTATTTTTCTCTTCCCTTTTAACCAACAATGCAAATTAAATATTTTTCCCATCTTAAAAAAACAAATCATGAATTCGTCTGAACTTTTCGAATTTTCTGTCTTAAAATTTAAATTAATATTTTGCATTTTACATACTTAAAATTTAAATTAATATTTTGCATTTAACAGTTATATAGAATTCACGAGAAATATTTTGGAATAATGTTAAAAAAAATTATTTTATATTAGTTTCTGATGAAATAAAATGTCACTGGAAAAATGGATAAGAATAATTTATTTGCTAATTTAACATTTCATTATTTATATATAATAGGAACCACACGGTTTGAACTTATAATTCTATAAAATAAAGAATTAAAAGCTATAAAATAATTAAATATCAGTATTTCGACACGTAACATTAAAAAATAACTAAGTTTCTTTGCATATTTCATAAAATTAAATTTTTTTAAGATTTTCTCAATAACAGTAATTCTCTTTAATGACTGTCAAACACTTTCATTTTGAAGAATCTCTTATTTGTTGAAGCACTTAAATGATGATTTCAGTACTTTAGTGCTAGAGAAGTGATAACAACGGCTCATTTTCTTCGTTCATGGACAATTTACCAACAATACACTCGGATGATAACTTTTAATCTACCGAGTGTTTAATCAATATGTCCTAGAGGGTCTTCTGTGGAATTGAATTCACTTGAATTCATATGTCCACGTCCTGATTTCTAAAATTGAATTCATGCTAAATTGCTTTACCATTGTAATAATTATAATTACCCAACTAACAATTAAAATATTATCAGTTCAATATGATATGATAATAATATATATGCAATAAAAAAACTTTATGATTGCCTGTTCTTTATTGTATATTCAAATACAGAAAAATGAGTAAAACCTAGTATGAAGACCAAGTGAAATAAAGTTAGTTTACTTGAATTTTAAACATATATGATAGAAAAGTTCGGAAAACTGATAATTATAAAATTAAATCAATTATTATATTTTTTAAATAATTAATCATAAATAATATTTATCATTATACGAAAATTTTATTCTAAACAAGATTTGCTTCTTTTTCACACTTCTCACGATGCAGAGGAATAATTGTGAAAATGGCATTGAAGCAGTTCCAAGCAACATGGGTTGTGACTTACGGTACTTTACAAACCCGTTGACAGTTATCTGTCAGCGATTTAAGCCGAGTGAGCGTCTCTTGTTTTTTCAATATCGCCAACTAGGGCCAAGGATACGACTTAGCTACTTCATGCGTCACATTCGCTTGCACAACCATTTTTTACGAGGGGGGGGACATTCGCACACCTCACAGATAGAACACAGAAGAAAAGAAACTACCATGCCCTAACCGGGACTCGAACTCGGGGCGCCCAGTTCACGGCGAAGTCGCGCTACCCTTATGCCAGGACGCCGGCAATAGACAGCATCCCATTATGAACCTAAGAAATATTAAGAGACAAATGAAATTGTAAAAGGAGATGAAGAGCAAGGAACGGGAACATTAATACGGGATATTACAGTATATTTATGTGCATGTTGATAAAAGGACATGATGATCAATCAGCTAATTGTCATAGATCTTATGCCTTTAAGTTCCCAGATATATTGTATTTGACGGAATTCATGAAAATTGTAATAAATGTTTATCCTGATAAATATTTTTTTAAAAAGATATCGATGTTTTACGATTTTGACGGGTAATATGAAAGTGGAAAGAGTATAAACAACGCATCAATAAAACAGATCAATATCATTTTAACTTCAAACACGGCAGTAAAAATAAGTTTCTCAACCCATTCATTTTACTTTGCTGTAGTAACAAATAATTAGTATCATGTAAAAGAAAAAATGAATATTTTAGGCGCCTCACCTCTTTTCGCACCAGTCATAATTCTTGATTGCATGCCAAATCTCTTTTGTGGTACAAAGTTCGTTGACTCTAGGTCAAAAGAATAAGTAACACAAGGCAATTCATGTAACGTTTAGTGAATGAGTGATGGCTAAATCTTGATGATAAAAAGGAAAAAGAAGAAATAAATTCAGCGGAACTTCCATTTGAGTTTGGTCGTCGATATTTCTCCTTGTATTTTTACTACTTGCAAGACCTGGAAAATTTTATTAACCGAATAAAATCCCATTTGGTAAAAATAAAAACTTCCCGGCACATTAGAAATATTTTATCTTAAAAGGTCAGTGATACTGAAAAAGGTTTAAAAAAATGTCAAAATCGTCAAAGTCAGTCGATGAACTGGGATTAAATAGCTTGTCGCGACATTTTCTTTCAAAAGAAATTGCTATCTACTTGATTTCATTCGTTTTATTTGCGATGAAATTCTTGAAGTTGTTTTTCATTCATTTGAGCTTAAACTGGACAACTTTAAGTGTTGTCATCTTTCAGATAAAAAAAATTCCAGTCGCCATTTAATTTATATCGAAATTTCAAGTGTGCATACCAGCATGAACATAAAAATAGTTGTGAATTGTAAGACAAAAATACTTAATCCTGAATATTGATATCCATTTACCTGGAAGATAATAAAGTTGTAGAATTGCAATAATTCATGTCATTATAAGATCGGAAACATTGCTTGCTAATGCATATATTTTATTTAAGATATTTTATAGATAATCGGTCGCCTCAATTAATTTGACGTTAATTGTAAATTGCATATGTTTAATCAACTTTAATTAATTCTACATTTCATTTCATTTAAATTTAATTATATATAATTATAACTAAGTGTATTATATTCTAATATTGATATTTAGCCTTTGTGTAGTTTCAAAGATGGATATTAGCCTAAATAAACTAATTAATCTGATTTTATTTTATTTTAATCTTTTTTATAATTATTAGAGTTTTCTTTTCTTTATTCATTAATGTAAAAAATGTCCATTAATGTGCAGTTCATTCATTAATATACTTTATTCATTAATGTAGAATTTTCCTATATTTTATTTGGAATACGACTTATTAAGTTAGTCAAGGTAATTCTTTAAGATTATGCGAAATGTTTGAGCAGATTTTTACAAAAACTGAATTAAAATATTCCACCTTTGTATTTTAATTTGATGGAATTAAATATTAGCCTTTAGTTCTCATAGGAAAAAAACCTGTATATTTCTCTGTACATGCTAAAAGCAAGGAATTTTAGGAAAGTTAACTAAGAAATGCAACATGCTCTCCTATTTATCAAACACTTATTTAATTATTTTTTACGAAAATTTTGAAATTCATAGTAATAAAATGCATCGAAAACAGCTAAAATGTGTTTTCCTTTTACTCAGACAATGCTCAGACTCTTTAAAGATATAAGGATTGTAATTTATTAAAATGATACCTCATTGATGAATAGCCTACTGCATTCCTCTTCCCGTTAATAAAACACGTCATTAACAAACATTCCACACAGAAATCAATCGTCAATGTAAAAATTGTTAATTTTAATCAATCGTCAATGTAAAAATTGTTAATTTTAATGCAGAGGGGAAAGCTGGATTTTCTGCTCTTCTCAATATTTTTAGTGGATGATTGAAGTCAAGAAGTCAATAACTCTACTAAACGAATAAATTTATAATCCCAGCAACCTCCTGTTTAAACTTCTCTCTTCCAAACTTCAGACCAGTGAGATATCATTTGAACCTCGATTAATTCTAATGGGAGATTGTTATATTGGCGTCTTTGCTTCAGCCTCAATGAATTCAAGCTTCTAATTCGATTCTTTTTTAAAACATTTCATTTTTTTTTGCCCTATAACGTGATATCTTTATTCATCGACTAAGTACAAAACGAATGTGACATTTAAAATAGTTCTTATGAACCAGGATCCTGCCAAGGAATCAAATCGAAGCATAAGTTTCCAGGCAAGATTAAGGCGGAACATTTCAAGACATTTTAATGCTAACTCGACAACGCAATTTGCTCAAAAACGATCACTTGGCATGCATTCATTACTGTTATTCCACTCCGTATTTCGAAGCTGCTGTATGAGCTACGAGAGGTGGGCCTTGGTCTCTTATCGATACCAGATAACGAGGACGACAACTGAGCTTTCTCTCTACTCACGCACAAAAGGAGGACATTGAAACTAATAAGGATTTAATGGATACCTATCCCGCGCATGTAATAAATCTTAGAAATTCCTTCCGGATCTTTTAAGTATGAAAAGGAAATCTTGCCTCCAGGAAACAGGATATAACAATTATATTTAAATGTTTATATTTTCTGTAATCAAGTTTCATTAATAAATCTTTACTCAAAATAACTCGGAAGAACATTTCCACAGTTCTGATTACTACCTTGAAATAAAAATCTGTTATACTCAAAATATTTATGAGATAAACGACCATTAAATAATTTCATTATCCATACAAAAGGTAAATATGTTTTTTAATTTATTCAAAACTAATTTGCATTTTACTATTTCATTTCACAAAATTACTTACTTTTACGATCTTTCAAAAATTTTTCAAAGGATTACTATGCATTTCTCCTTTTTATGGTATGGGCTTCAAGATTCGTCAATCGCTACATGCAAATTTTTATTTTTAATAATAAAGAGTTTCACTAATTTACAAGAAATTTTGATGCAGACCGTGATTTTTTATTACATCCTTTAAGTATTTTATTAGAACCTGAAGTAAGCATTTACCCTTTCTAGGGCCGTGGGAATTATGCCCACCAAATTGTAGGTTGAAATTATGTAGGTTGGCATAAGTTCTGACAATTTTTTTTAGAAAAACAGAAATTTAGATGCTTTAGTTCTTTATCTCAGACAAAATTATGTGTCTTGATTTGTTACTTAATTATGAATTAACCGAATTAATTAATTAATCAAATTAAATTTATCTAATAAGCTGAATGAATCCCTTTTCTTATTCTAATTTAAAGCCTAAAAATATTTTAACATATTATGATTGGAAAAAAATGGCCCTTTAAAGGGTTAAAATATAATGTTATCAGAATCGCCCAATAAATATAAAGAATTTTGTTAAGTTATCCATTTATTCAAAAAAGCGTCTAAAATCATTTCCAATGGGACTTTAAGTTATCTTAGCTTACTGGGAAAGAATTTAGACGATTAATTGGTAACACTTTTATAATCAACAATTATGACCCAAAATTATTATACAATTTATAAGTCAAAATTTCAAACATGTTTTTTTATAATAAGAATAAATAATTTTTCCTTGTCTTGTTCGCATCTACGCATTCAACGATGTTTTGCCTTTTGTAAAAATATTAATCAGGCAAGTAAGATTGATTTCAGAAATATATTTTCACAAATCCAAAAACCCTTTTTAAGAAAAGGAAAAATCCGAAATCCTGTATATATACGAATGATAATTACCCTTCGTAAATTGCTTAAACATGCTCATTTAATTTTTGTCCATCGGCAGTAGTTATTTTATACAGTATTTTCCCGTTTTTATGTTCCCGTCTTTAATGTTTTCCCTTCATTAAAAGCATCTTTTGTTGGTCCCATCAGGTTTTTTATGCTTAGAATATATTAAAATAGTCAAGTTTCCTTTAATATTGCTTCTGCGTATGAAATGTCAAGGAATTCAAAAGAGGGAAAAATTAAAGAAAATGACAGTATCAGTATCCTAAGACGGCCACTTTTCTACTATTCTATCTCACTAAGGGGTGAGGCGCAGAAGAATGTGCGCATTCACGGAATTTACTTTATTGTTAAATGTAAACATCTCCTTCTTTCATCTTTCCTCTTACCCTTATTCTGTCGAGTTAAACTCATCCTAACGAATGCGCAAAAGCGCGGAGGGTTTTAGAATCTGTTAGCAAACAATAGTCATCTGTAGAGAAGGATAATCATAATTCCAATAATATTATGAACTTGAAAGACAGATCGAAAAATAAAAGATGTAAACGGAAATTCATAATTTCACAGGAATGAGTAATTATGTTTTACATCTGAAATAAATAATTGTGCAAAAAAAATTTTTTATTTCCTCTTATGTAATTCCATACTTAAGACGAAATAAATGAAAACCAAAGAAAATGATAACCAATGTCAAATACAACAAATTTTAAAATGTACGTTACCCAATATTTTAATTTCACTTTTCCTAGTCATTAGATGATCAGAAGTCATTTTAAGGCAGAGTAATATCAAAAATGAATTAACATTAGATATTTATTTGAGCTAAGGATAAGAAATACACTATAATATTAATAATAGGAACTTGTGAAACGTTTACTTTTTTCTCATGAAAATTTTTAATTATGAAAATGGTTTCCCTAGTTTGCGTTTTCACGACACGTAATCAAATATTCCCTTGATTCTTTGAAAAGTGTAAGAGTGAGGTAATGTTGTACTTCTAAATTTTTCTTCATTTCTTGAAAGACATATTTGCTTTATACGAGGCTCTATGACTTCTCTACCTTTTACTGATCCTTCACATTTATATAAAGCACATCTATACATGTAAGGTTTACTAGAATAACGATTTTGCGTGGTAGCTTATGATAGCAATACAAATCCTGCTAGTAACCTTCCGATTGCATTTTACCATCAGTAGCTAGAATTAATATTTAATTCAGTACTTTTCTGTTGCATTATTTAATACCCGGTTGGGTTTTTACATTATTCGTTTAAATTAAAAATTACAACATAAAAAACGTGAACATTTAGAAATTGAGTCTCTTCATAAGGAATTCACAATGCTAAAACATTTTCTCTGATACTGCCGAAATTGTCAGAAATGAGTGATGCACTACTATTTTATTCCCAACAGTACTAAAATATTAAAGCTTCAATAAACTGATGGACATTTCAGATAATTTTAAATCGAATGCAAGCTAGAGAAGCTTCTTTTTTGTGTGTGCAATTTGAGTCAACAGAAGTGTAATTTAGTACGAGGAGCTCGTCTGCTCAATATTATAAATTACAAGTTTCCCCTGAAATAAAAGCCCTCACCGTCGAAATAATTCTTAAGATAATATTATTGCGATCCGTCAGCTTGCGTTTCTCAGAAGGGGATTAAAGAGGAGGCGATCTTAAAGATAATAAAATCTAATCTTTTAAAATCCCACGCTTTTATCGATTTTATACGTCAGAGATGTCTAACTCCTTCTCATTAGCGAATAAGGAGCGTGAATTTGTTTGACGTAGAACTGATTTAAAATATCAGATAAGAAAAGAAAGTGAGATTTCAATTTATTTGGGAATAAATTCAAGAAACTGCAAATAGAAAAATCCACCTATGTCATGCAAAAAATAAATAATATAATTAAAAAAAGAAATTCAAATATTTGACTTGTCTTGAGGTTTTCTCCATTACTTTCCAACATAGATATTATAATATTTTAAACTATAGCTATATCAAAAGAATTATAACTTCACTGATGCTTGAAAAATTCTTGCACCAGCTTTAGATTGATTGAGTGAAATGTAAATTTCCATTTATCAATTAAAACTATAAATTTATATTATGGCAAAATATATGATAAGATATCATCTACTTTACAAAATCTGTTTTTGCTTCATTTGTTGGTACGTAACATTTTATGCAAAAGAAGAGTAAAATTGGTAATCGTGACATATTTACGTGTGCGACTTTAAATGATGGAATATATTTCCTTTCGAAACGAAGTACATTTAAAAAAATTAAGTTTTTCTAGGGTTTTTAAATATGGAACATTTTTTAACTAATCGTTCTAATTCATATAACTATTCCAGTATCACTTAGTAAAAATTTCATCAAAGATTCAAATTTTTTCAAAGAATAATCATTTACTAATTGACACTTTTATATTTTTGACTAATAAAATTCTATTTAACATTAATTTAAATAATAGGTAATTAAGAAAGTTATTAAATACTGCATAATTCCTCCACGATATAATGAAAGAAGTTTCTTGCCATTTTGATCACTATTTGGAATACCTATGTTAATATTTGATTAATTTCAAAATAAGCCTAAATTTACATTTCTAATTCAAATCTTGGGGTTATTACAAATTTTTATTCATGTTTGTAAAGATGGAATTTTGTAATCGGTTTTCTCACCCATTTCCAAATGTGTTAAAGTTTTAAAAATTTATACAGTTACGTGTTGCCGATGACCGTACACTATTTTAATGTTTTTACATAATGATTATCAGTCTATACACTAATTTAATTCTGTTCTATGTGTGTGGTGCTACTTGATAATCAATTGGAGATCAATTCCAAGTTATATATAATAAAGAACTGTAAATTAAAGGCTTAAAGTAAGGAATAACTAAGATAGAATAGAGGTGTTTTTTGTACACTAATGAAAATATGTCATTAAGAACAGCTTTTTATTAAATTTATTATTAATCACATTAGAGTTCATTCTCTAAATTTAATTTATTAAAAGACAATTTTACGTATTTTGGTCGTCGTCTATTTTTTAATAATATAAATAAAAATTATACATGTTTAGAATAAAAACTTCTTTTTTGAAGCCATATATATTCTATAAACTGTAAATGTAATGCTTATTTAAATCTTATTTATGAATGATATCAGTTGAAAAATAAATGATTTGTTTAAAATATTTAATTCTAAAGCAGATAATAACCTAAATAATATCAGTTACGGAAAATTATTTTAATAAAAATAATTAAATAAAAACAATTATAATTTTAAGTTTAAACAGCTAATTACAAAGAATATTTCTGTTTTTATTTTTATGCAAAATTAGGAAAAAATTATACGCGAATAGATTATAGAAAATTGTTGAATGCTTATCTTTAACTTACTTAATTAAATATTTTCGCGAAAACAAATTAAGTTTTAGTCCCATTCAGGCATTTTATTTCTTCGAATGCATTACAAAAAAAAAACTCCCATAAAATAGGTAAATCGCTTTTTTCAAAAGAAGTATGATTTATTAGACTTCTTTGTGAAAATCTTTACCCAAAGGCATTTCTCCAGGCATGAAAAGGAAGAAAACAATGAAACAATTCTTGTTTTGAACATATTTGGATGTTTTAGGATGTTTTGGATGTTCGATGTATTGCGTCGTAAGATAAAATATTTATACTATTCCATACTACGGCGAAAAGGCAGATTTGCCTTCCATAAAACTCTTTTTTTAACCGAAGGCAAAATATTTTCAGACATGTTATGTATTTGGCTCTCAAAAATTCTTTCATGATTTTATTTTTAAATAAAAAGATCGATAGCTTTGAAAACTTTACAAATGATTAAATGAAATTATTTATTTTTAATGGTATATAAAGTTTACTTCAGTAAAAAGTCTAAAATTTACCCCTTTCCGTGAATTTAAATTCGCATTCTTAAGGAGTTGAAGGGCCGTTTGAAAAAGATTCCATAAACATATACTTTCAATAGCTGACTGGTAGACACCCCAAAAAGCAGCCTGCCTTTTAATCTCCTCACCATACCAACATAAGGACATATGGACCACCACCTAATTTAGCATATACTTTCATCAGCTAGAGCAATTCCTGGAAGCATTCAAACTTTAACCAATGATTTTCCGGCTTTGAAAATAAAATTACGATACCATACTACTGAGGCAATGCTTATTTGATATCCAGTTTCTTAAAATTAATAATTTAGTTTAACATGCATGCATATAGAGTATTGCGATTTCCAATGCTAGCCAACATCGAATGTTAAACGCTAAAGCCAAAGAGTGCTGTAAATTGAAATTGAACTTAGACGGGTTTTGCAAATGACAGTGAATTATTGAATAATTTTACAATCACATGGATAATTTAATAACTTTTCAAGAATAATTAGATTGTATGTTAGCTGTTGAACTAGGTACCTATTTAAATCAAAAATATTACTTCCTAATTACTAAGCATTACTCATCAAAACATTATTCTGTTATAAAACTAAAAATATTTTACTAAATTAAAAACGTAATTATCTGTAAATATCGGTATTAACCGCCCATCAAAAGATGACGATTGTGAATTTACTTTTGAATATCATCCTTGATTTTTTTTTTTAATTTTCAATAATTAATGGTTCAAAATTCGGATCTACAGTCACCTTTCTTTGTCCAAACTTTTCGGATCTATTAATCTTCAAGATTTATTAAATAAAAAAGTGGACTGTCCATTATACATTTGAAATTTATGTAAAGTTTTGCGCAAAATGAATGGAGATCTCACAGTTCATGCAGAAAGATTTTAGCCAATTGAAGTCTTTTATTTTTAGCGTACTGTGTGAACAATATTTCTGTACCCTGGTTGAAAAATATTCGTTTTTTATTTCACTTGGATTAAAAAAATGCTTATTTAGCATAATCAATTCATTATAACGGGAAAAACATTTTTTCAATGTTGTTTCTATTCAACTTATCTTTACGCTTTGAAACTACGATAACATTGACTTTCCACTATTTTATTGGTCTAACTGCTTTTAAATAACGTCACAATTTTCAAAGGACCAATTTGAATAATTATTCTTTTTGTTTTTGGTACATAATTATATTTTTATTATGATTAAATAGGCATCATTGATAATAAATAATCTTAGGTTCAAAATTCATATCAAATTGTTTTTAAAACTTATACAAAATTCTCTTCTTTATATTAGTTTGTTGTATGCTCTACATGCATTTGTCCAAATTTTAGAAAACAATTTAATTAAAAATGATAGTTTATACAAATCTTTTTTTTTGTTTTGTTTTTTTATTAAATATTGAATTGCATGCAGAGTATAATTCTTTGACTCTCGACTATTATTTGAAAACTTAAAGCATTAGGCAGATAGCTATAGAGAAATATGCGAATTAGTGTATATTCAATTTAAAACGATATGCACTCAAGATAATTCGCAGCTTTAATTTTTTTACTTGATTCAAATCGCATTTAGCCTCCCAAAATATTAATATAATTATTAAAACCCTTTTTATGTACGTAAATCACCGTAACAACATTTTAAAAGACTTTAACTGTGTCACAAAACATCTTAATGTATTACATTTTTACTATAAACATCGTGTTTCTAAATTCTTTTAACTTATTTTACATAAGTATACAATAAAATTATGTTATGTTATGATAATATTTTAAACTATACAGATGTTACAAATTACCGAAGATCATAAGGAACTAAGTTTTTCAGTGATATCATTATTTAAGTGATTCAGTATTCAATGATATCATTATCCATATCATTAAAACATATTTAAAGTATCGAATACATAGTTAATATTTTGGAAAATGAATCTTTAAAAATAATTTTTAGACATATTT
>JAPMOR010122446.1:1044372-1058203 GCA_026543865.1 Argiope aurantia | reverse complement strand
CATTCAACAGCGTTACTCTAATAAATGCTTTTTCCGTTAAAGCTTTGCTCGAGTTTGCATATTTTAGTCATTATCTTAACTATATCTGTCGTTAGTTATTCCAGCAATAAATCACATAAATCCTCTTAAACATCATTACTTCTATCCCTGCAAGATTTTAGAAAACTGCGAATCGTATATGAATTTAATCTCATATTTCCGAATTT
Organism: Argiope aurantia; assembly: GCA_026543865.1. Taxonomy (NCBI): domain Eukaryota; kingdom Metazoa; phylum Arthropoda; class Arachnida; order Araneae; family Araneidae; genus Argiope; species Argiope aurantia. The sequence continues at coordinate 1,057,997 of JAPMOR010122446.1, read as the reverse complement.
GAAGTGTTATTTCAATAGTTTTCCTTGAAATTTCAATGAGACTCAGCTCGTTAAGGCTGCAACTACGTAAATTTATTCATATTTGTCAGATTATAATGTTCTTTCGCAGTTTTAAAGCAAATTAGAAAAGTACAGATTTCCTTAAAATGGCAGATTTTTATTGAAAAAGTAAAATTAACAAATGTTTTCATACTTTTTTTAAATAGAAAGTAAAAAATAATAAACCGTTTTCCCCTTCTCTTTCAGTTTTATGAGCTAGTTATATCCAAAAGTCTGGAGATAACTATTTAATCTTTTTTTTTTGAAGAAAAAGGAAGCATTAATGTGTTTGGTTAAAAGTTCGGAAACCTTATCAGCCTAAAAAGTAGAACTCAATGCTAAGCATTTTATTTTGTTAAAATAGAAACACTAACGCTAATAAATATAAGTTATCTGTTGGATATAAGAAATAATATTTCATAATTTAAGCTTTTTTTTTCAAGAACTCTGCATAGGAATACAATAGTCTAATATGCCATGTGATTTTCTAAATAACGAAAGACGTTTCATTCCTATAACATTCATATTAAGAAAAAAATATAGAAAAGTCAGTATGCACTTTTATTGCTTAACAAAATAGAAAAATATTAATAGTAATAGTGGGAGTCTATTTCTGACTTCTATAAAGCCTAAAAAGTTAGAAAGAAATTTATTCCTGTGGTGTAGTAATGCATTTTAAATGGCTTAAAAATGTATTCTCATCAATTGGTAAATGTATTTATATTTTTTATTTAAAAAGGGTGATATAGCATAGATAATTTTAACATGAATGTGTCCAATTTTAATACAGCTAGATTCGGTTGAATGCATTAATCTTCGGTTAGATTTTCAGTGAAACGTTTTAAATTTAAAATTAAGTTAATAACAAATTTGATTAATCTTAAAAATAAAAAAATTAATCTTTATTCTTCATTGGAAAAGATATCTGAATATTCACCATTTTAAGATATATGAAGAAATATTGTTAGATAAAAAATATTGTATTGTAAAAACCATATTATTGTAGGTTTCTGAACACATGCTATGAAATAATAAAGAAATTAATTTTAAGTGCACATGCTTGCTGAATATAGTCACATTATATTCTAGTGTAACGTAAATATTACTATTATCATTACTTGAACTAATTTGTTCTCGTTTCAAGACAAATAATTTAATTAATAATTAAAAAGAATCAATATTACTCCCAAAAAGGGCTTTTTAAAATGTCTGTTACAACAGAAAGGGAAGTTCTACAGATGAATAATTAGAAAGTGAAATTCTTTCTTATGTATTTTCCAACCTTCTTCATGCAAACTAAGAAAAGTGTATTGCCTTAAAAGATTTTATCAAAATTTTCTAAATACTAAATTTTAATTGAATTTCCTTTTAGTGAGCATTATTTAATGCATTATTTTCTCCGACATTGCCATAGTGGCAGAGTTTAATTAGTTAATCGTCACCCAGTTAAAAATAAGTCTTGTTGAAATAGTCAAATCAGTTTAATTTTTTTTTAACGCACAAAGAAGTCTAGAGTTGCAAAAAATGTTTATGAATCCCTTCTCTCATGCTGTGTATTAAATTAGAGATATGTATTGGGTGTGTGTTGATATCCTAATGGTAAATTATATCTTGAACATTGTTTTTTGACTTGACACGTATGTGCAACTTTGTAGTATACAAATTCATTAGTTTGGCACTACATAAAATTTTAAATATATAACTGAAACATCGAAAATATTCATAAATAATATTGAATTTTCCATGTTTTATTAGAGAAAATTAGTTTTAAGGAGTATTTAGATCAGAAACTGAATGACCATAATTAAAGTTTTAACCCTGAAACTAGAAATAAACAGTTCTAAAAGACATTAACACTATTTTTATGTAAGATGATTCAAAAGAGTTTTATAAATTATAAGATGGATCAAGCAAGCCAAATCAAATAACTTTTGTACAGGTACATGCAAGGAGAAATATCATGCGTATGTGATAGAGGACATTATAGAGATAGAATTATACAATTATTCTTAGATTCTTCTCTTCCTTCAGTTGCGTGCAATCAATGAGCTTGCGTGTTTAGAGAACCAATCAAGTATCATTTTGTTTTGGCAATGAATTAATTAAATTACAGAATGATTAAACTCTTGATATCATTTATTGGAGCTCAAACGAAAACATCTGTCAGTGTGTTAAGTGGTTGCTAGTAAATTGGGGGGGGGATATATTATCTTTCATTTAGTAAGCTTATAAAATGTAATAAAATTATAGAAATGGCACACAGAGTTGTCTAGTCGCCTAGAAAGCGATGTAAAATAGAACTCTTACATATTCAAGGCTACAGCTATGGAGAAATTAGAAGAAAGATTTGTGGAAACTTAGCCAAAGTTGGCATATCTAAATTTTTGAAGAGATATGTGGAGACTCAATCTCTTCAAAACAAAATTGGTAAAGGAAGAAAAAGATACGCAGCATCAACTGGTGATAGGAGAAATGAAAGACTAAGCTTACGTGACAGAAAAAAATCATCTGTGAGTATACAAGAAGAAATGGCACAATGTAACGTAAAGGTTAGTGCAAGGTCTATTCGATGCAGACTGAAAGAATTTAGTCTAAATGCCAGAATTTCGCGAAAAATGCCATTTTTATTTCTGAAACAAAGGTTGAAAAGATTAAATTGAACTAAAACCCATGTTAATCGGACAACGGAACAATGGGACAGTGTTATTTGGAGTGATGAAAACAAAACCTCCCTATTTGGTAGCGATGGCCTAAAATACATAAGACGAAGAACTGATGAAGATATGCATCCTGAATGCATGGTATGGGATTGTATAACATCAAAAAGTGTAGATACAATTTATGTGATAAATGGAAATATAAATGCTCCCAAAATATATAAATGAAATACTTGAGCCCAAATTGAAGCCTTCCTCTCATGATATCTTCCAAGACAATCAAACATTCATATTTCAACAAGATTCAGCTCCATGTCATGCCGTTAATGTGTGCAAAAAGTTTTTTCAAATCGCATTCCTTTACTGGAGTGGCCTCTAACTATCTCAAATTTTAACCGAATCAGAAATTTATGAAAGCGGCTGAAGAAACTTGTGCGTAAGCAACAACCAGACAATAAAATCCAGTTAATCGAAGCAGTAATTAAATCTTGGTTTCACATTGTAACAACTTATGAACTTAAAAAGTTAGTTCACTCCATGAAAAGACGTTGAAAGGCCATAATCAAAGATAAAGGTTACCCAACTAAATTAAGTGGCATTGTCAGATTATTTGTATATTATCTCTTTTTCTATATGTTTCACTTTTCTTTTTTTATAACTTATATCGTAATAAAAAAATTTCCTGTATAAAAGGTTTTCCAGTAATATTTTGAATAATTATATTTTCTATCATATATAATTGCATTGTATTCCTTTAAAAAAACTTAGTATTCTAAACCCTCAAAGTTTTCCATAATTTTGATCACCACTATATATCCCTGTGTAAAACTGGTTTTGTGTGTGTGTTATGTATATACTAATTGAAAAGTGCATCCATACTCTTTCGAATGATCCATATATTAATGTGAACTAATAGAAAATTAAGTTGAAACAAAGTGCAGTACAGTGATTTGGAATAAAATGCTGTTATTTATCACTTTATAATTGCTTTCATTTTTTTATTTCTTGTTTTAACATAGCTTTGCAACTACTTAATGTCATTATTATTTTTAGGCATCGACTTCAAACAGAAAATTATTAATCTGGATGGAATGCCGATAAAGTTACAGATATGGTAAGAAAACTTTCTTTCTTTGGCTATATTCACGATACCTGTTATTCCTTTGATGTTAAAAAAAGTTATTCTCCCAATAGTTAAATATTTTTCTAGCACTGGTTCCTTCGTGTAGTAAAAAAAATTCTGATTATCAGAAATATCCATGAAGAATTATTTCAAGATACCTAATTTTCATTAAAAAAAAGTTGTTTTCTGTACGATTATTAAGGTATGGTCTCTCTCATACAAAAAGAGATGTAACTGTACTGAGTGACATGGAAAATCGAAGTAAAAATCAAAAACTAAAACTATGATAGAAATAGCATTATAAAAACTAAGAGACATGAAAAGTAAGCTTGAATTCGTTTAAAAATTTAATAATAAATAAAACTGAAATGAGAACTTACATCATAAGTTATTTCTTTCCAAATTATTAGAATTTCCTAAATATTATATATATTATTACCTAAGTTTATTTCACAAAACTAATATATTGTTACGGATTACTTCGATTTCACCACTAAGTCAGTAAATTCACCAGGTTCGATTGTAGTGGGTGTATGGTGTGAACACAATCAGCAGACCACAATGACGAATGACGATTACGTTTATTAAACACGAAGACACTAACACAAAGAGGACAAGTATGTACAAGGACGGCAAATGTACATCCGAGACGAGCACAGGCAACACTCAGCAGCCCACTACAACAACAGTAGCCCAAAAGTTGTAACCGGTAGTAATAACAGCCTCAGCACACAAAGTGGCCAGACAGAATTCAGCAGGAGAGGAAATCGTCGTAGCTTCACTTTACGGTCTCTCCAAACAGCAGCAATTCTCCACTGTCTCCTCGCTTTAACTGTATCCAGCTACCGACACACTACTACACGACTGGCTACTCCTCACAGGACTCGATGCTGCTTCCACAATAAATACAAGGATTCGGCACACAGCTCAGTTCAGCAATCGCTTGAGCTCCACACAACACTGGACTATTACACCATTGCTTCGTTATCGTCGCTAAGACTCTTTACTTGTCTTCGACTCCAACTCCGATTACGATTCCTTGCAGTTGAGAGTGCCGGCCTTTTATAGTTCCCGGGAGGCAGGCCGAGAAGGTTACGGACTAATCAGAGGGATCTCAGTTCTTATTGGATGAATCGTTAAAATTCTCGAAGTTTACAGCAATATCTATTTTGTCGTCAAAATCGCCAAATTGTCGCCAAGCTTTGAAATCACTAACGCGGCACCCGATAAGCATCAACAGAGTTGATCGTAAAACGGTCTTTCCAGTGATTGAACTAACCGTGCTGGGAAGCAATATTTTCAGGCTTGTAACAATATTAATCCTTTAGTTACAATACTACTATTACCTTTCGTTGTAGTAGCTATATCGACTACTTTTACGCTTTCAGTCTTGCTATGTGTCAACATGATTTTTATTTATTCTTCTAATATATTTATTAGCGAATTCTTCATTTAAAGAAAACCCAGTGTCTACTTAAAAGTTCTTTCACGTTCTATCCTGTTCTTGTAGTCGGCCAATCTATACGTTACCATTTTTTTTAGTGCTACAAAGCACAAAAATAATATTCTTTTAAATAATTCTTTTAAAATATCTTTAGTAGATTTAGCACCAAATATTTTCGAGAACAACTAGCTATTAGAAAACAACTTGGCAGTTAATTTTCTAACTAATCATTCTCATTACTACGTTATATATTTATATAATTCGTAAGCTAACTTCGTATGAAAATCATTCTTGCTTCTGCATAGTATATTTTTATAACTAGCTAGCTAACTTTCCAGGTGCTTAGGAAATCATTCTCATTCTGCATATTATATTTATATAATTACTTAGAGAACTTATCACCTAGAAAACCATTCTTGCTTCTTCATAGTATATTTATACAGCTAGGCAGTTTTCTAACTAGGAAATAACATTCTCATTTATGTATAGTATATTTCTTTGCATATTAAAAAAAATGATTTAATATCGCACCAGAAAAACATCTAATTACAAGACTGCAAGGAACATTAGAAATAATTTTGATTACCGTAATTTTTTTAATTTCTTCCCCATTCAAGACACGCGTTGAAAGTTACTTATCCTGTCAAAAGATTGCAAAATTTCATATTTAAACCAATTCAAGTTTTTCGAAAAATTTCGTGAAATGCTACTTTTTCGTATTTAAGCATCTTTAAGACTTCAACTACTTCTTTGCTCAACTTACTGAAGCTAATGTTTCAGATGTTGAGCCAACGTTAAAAAATCCATATCATGGTTATAACTAAAGGAAACAAAACATTTTTTCATTAAATTATATTACTCATACCAAAGGTAAAATTATCCGATATATCCAAGTTGTAACTGTGTCTTGTGAAGAGCAAACCGAGATAAAAAAAAAAAAAAATGAAGCATTTTGGGATAAAGGTGGGGGGGGGGGGGATCTAAAACTTTTCCGATAAAAAAATTAGCCCGAACATGCTAATATAAAATCTTTTCTATCTTAAAAGATGCGAGCATAATTCATGAAGATTATTTTCCTAACAAAACAAATAAGCATAATTTTGTTCTCTTTTATTTTATTAAAAAAATAGCGAATTATTAGATCCCAATTCCTGTATTGTATAAAAAGATTCGTATTTAGGCCTGTGAGTTACAGCAAGTATCTGCTCAGTTTTTATTTTATTTTCAAGTATGCGCAAACTACCATTTAAATGTATTGTACCTTTTTTTGATTATTTTGGAGGTTTTAAAGATAGTCTTGAATAAAATACTTCAATACTACACAAACATTTACTGAATGAAATTTACTTATTTTAGGGTTAGTGTATTTTGTTTGTTATAATACATCAGTACTTTCAGGTATATCGCAAGTTATTTTTTTACGATTTATTTCAAAATAAAAATATCTCTCATGCTTTTTGAAAGTGCGTTAAGATATCAATAAGAAAAATTCTCAATTTGCACGAACTAGATAAGCGTTTATGCTCATTTAATTGCTCATTTTATGTATGATAAAATCTAAAGTTTTTTAAAATACACAGTAATTTTAAGAGAAAGAAATGTGAGATGAAACAGAGTTACTCGGGACACTTGTAAACAAAAATAATTTAATATCATTGTTTGTTAAATTAAAATCTTTTAGTAAGGTCTTATGCTTGACTCTTCTTTTTACGTTTAGTTTTGCTGCTTCATGTTTTGTTTTAAATATTTTTAAATCTATTTCTTTCTAAACTATCGATTTTTCATGTCATATCTAAATAATACCTCCTCCTTTTCCACAAAATTCAGGAAAAGTATTCCTCTTCGTCCCAAACAGATATTAACCAATGTTTAGCAAAGATGATTCGTCCAAACAGCTATAAATGACACTCTGCATGATTTGATCTCTGATCAATCAAGCAGTAAAGTAGGAAATCCGGCATTACCCCGCCCTAATGAGATGGCATAAGATTTGGCCCCAAAAAGATCGAATCTCTCCGAGGCTTTGCATTAACCTCAGCCGTAAACAGAAATCTTGGAGTCGTAAGGATGCTACGTTTATGTTCCTGAGCTAAAAGCTTTCACTAAGCTATGGATTTTGGGTGAATAAAAGCATTTGATATAGTCTCTTTTGATTGGATTCTCAGTTTATTTCCATTTTCAAAATACAAATCGCAAAGATATACCATTTTTCCTTTTAAACGATTTATTTAGTTTTCTCTTATGTTTGCATAAACACGTCTAAGTTTTTTTTTAAAATTGAGGCGAACTTAAGTTATAAATAGTCTTCCGATGTCATGGTGATCATGTGGCTGCTTTTCGCAATCAGAAAGAAGATCGCAAGTATGAAATTCGATTCCGCAGAAAATCCGCCATATATGGAATGAGTGCATTTAGTTCTTTAATAATATAAAATTCGAGGTCATATTTTTACGAAAAAAGAAAGACAAAAAGAAGAAAAATGCGATTAAAAAATTTTTTTCTTTTTATATAGATAAAATACTATATTATTTTTTTATTTTTATAAATTAAAAAAGCAATGTCATTTTTTGTCTTCATAGTTTAGCTCATATTCCTGTCTGTTTTGATTGCTCCAAAATAAAGATTGAGATCACACATGCAGAGGGATATTTTTTTTACGAAGCGATATTTATGATAACATTACATAATTTCGAATTGAAACAAAATGCACAATTCAAAAAAATAAAAATCTATATTGTAAAAGAATGATAAAAAGAAAACCATAGTTAACAAAGAACTCACAGAAAGTTTTCTTCTAACTCGATCTGTAGCAAAACAGTACAAAAGTGATAAGAACGGGATTATAAAACAAGCAAAAATAAAGCACCGATTCTAAGCAAGCAAAATAATAGGGATAAATGAAAGCACGGAGAGTGAATTTCCGAATTAGGCGTTATTCTCGTCATTTCGCTGTGGTAAGAGATTCAAAGTTGAGTCCAAAATTGCCGTGGGCCGTGTTCATTTTAATAGGACAGGCTTCGAAGCAGGGAAATCGGAAGTTTGAGCATGATTCCACAGAAAATCCATCGTAGTTACTGATGTAATACCGTTAAATTCGTTGAGAGCCTACCACTCTCCCATGGGACTGATATGAATGTTAGAAGAGGATAACGGCTTAGTTGTCCTAATCATCATCTAACAACGTAAAAAATTATGAGTTCATCCACCCAGCCCAAAAATCTACTTGCAGTTTAAATATTATTTTTATTTATAATCTTATAAACTATTAGTAAGCAAAGATAATTTCCTAAATAAGTTTAGAAGGAACTACTATAAAATAATCAATACCGAAAAATTCTTTTTAATTTAACTTGCCATATAAAATTTAGAAAATAAGACATAAAAAATTAACACTTTGCCAAGCAACTTAGATTGACTAGTTACACTGGCAGAAAAAAAATCCCAAGAAAGACTTGTGTTAGATAAACAAATTTTGGTAGGCGTGTTTATACATCTGAAAGATGACATCGATTCAAATTTCGCGCTTCGCGCATAAGTGTAGCGCTAGTAGCGCCACTCAGAACTTGCAAATCAAGTTTGCTTTAAATGCGTGCTGTAAAGTTCGTGAGCGTGATTTATCTTTTAAATTTGACGTATTGAGTTGATGTTAAGTAAGAATGCCTTTCAGAAGACTAACAAGCCATTATCAACAGTTCACAGAGTTTGAATGAGGTCGTGTAATAGGACTACTAGAAGGTGGATTTTCTTTTCGCGATGTTGCAAAAAGACTTGGCCGGAATGTATCCACTGTGCATGATTGTTGTTAGCAGTGGTCAAAGAATGGTACTGCCTCAAGAAGTTCGGGTTCCGGGAGGCCACGTGGCTCTACTAAGAGAGAAGATCTCCGTATTCGACGTACGGCTGTGGCGCATCGTACTGCGTCTGCAGCAGAAATTCCTGCTTCATTTGGTACCACTGTGACACAACAAACTGTTAGAAATTGGTTACCTCAAGGACAGCTCCGAGACAGGAGCCCTATAGCTTACATTCCACTGACTCCAAACCATTGCCATTTGTGACGGCACTGGTGTCAAGCCAGAGCTCTTTGGAGAACGGAGTAGAGATCTGTTGCGTTTTCTGATGAAAGCAGGTTCTTCCTTGGTGTCAGTGATGGCGGTGTGTTGGTCAGAAGAAGGCCAGGATAACGTCTGCAACCAAATTGTCTGCGGCCTAGACATACCGGACCTACACCTGGAGTCATGGTCTGCGGAGCAATTTCCAACCCCAGCAGGAGCTCTCTCGTGGTTATCCCAAATATACTGATTGCAAATTTGTACATCAGTCTGGTAATTCAACCTTTAGTGCTGCCATTCATGAACAGCATTCAAGGGGGAGTTTTCCAACAGTATAACACTCGCCATCATACCGCTGTTGTAACGCAACGTGCTCTACAGAGTGTCTACAAGTTACCTCGACCTGCGAGATCACCACATCTGTCTCCAATTGAACACTTATGGGATATCAGTGGACGACAACTCCAGCATCATCCACAGCCAGCACTGATAGTCCCAGTATTGACAAAACAAGTACAACAAGCATGGAACTCCATACCACAAAGTGACATTCGGCACCTGTATGCCACGATGCATGCACGTTTGCAGGCTTGCATTCAAAATTCTGAACGTTTCACTGGCTATTAATGTAACAGCATTTTACAATAGATTGCATTTTCTTGAGCTTAAATTTATCTGTGATCTTGAAAATTTAATCAATTAAACACGTTAACTAGACAAATTCATTGTCCAAATTTCATTACTCTACGATAGTTTATTATTGGTGTTGGGATTTTTTTCCCCCACCAGTGTAGATAAAAGTCTTGTTTTGAAACCTCACAAAGGCTACTTTTAAATGGACAACGTGATTAGGATTCGTGATCAGATTAAGTATATCATACCTATTCTCCATTCTAGCGTCCAAACTACATCAAGATGAAAGTATTTGAAAATAGAAGTGAAACTTATCACTCCAATTATATTTCTTTAACCGCTGCTTTATGATATTTTATTAAGGACATTCACTAAAATAAGTTCACATTCTATTCACTAAAAAATAAGAAACATATTGGTTATTACAAACCAGCAAAGAATCTACATACAATTTATGTGTCAATTGTTAATCTGAAAGTAAATAGCAATCAAATTGACTAACTTCAAGATCACAGAGCGAATTTTTGAAATCTCTGAAGTACTAAAAATTTTTGATCTGTCGGTATACAAAGTCTGACAATTGTTTACTAATTTTACAGAATATAAAAAAAGCTCAAAATATCAAAACTTTTGATATATAAATAATTAGATCTTCATTTTATATTGATTGGCAAAAAATATTTAACACTACAAAATAAAAAAAGTAATGATATGGCGTTTCACTGAAGTAATGACCGCAGAGCAAAACCTATTAGTTTTTCTTTATTATACACAGATGCTTTGAAATCCTTTTACAACGGTCACGTAACAGTATATTTTTTCAATGTTTTCACTTAGTCTCGGTTAAAATATGTCCAACATTTTTTAAAGTATACCTCAATATTTCAAACCCTATTCAAATGGCAAGGAGTTCACACGAACCAGGACCTTTTCTCCAAGCTTTGACACCACATCAAAGGGATAAAATGTACCCTCAGCAGATTTAAGAATGAACGAGGTTTGCGGACGCAGTTGAACTTTGGTGAAATCGAGGCTCGAATCGCGATTTTCCCATTACCAAAAGAAAATGTGTCACCAGACAATAAAAAGAAAGAGTTTATTAAAATATTCATAACTTTTAAAAATAGAGAGGGAGAAATAACTGAAGAAACATACATGTATTAGACACAAATAATCTAGAATTCTAGAATAAGGATTTGTAGCAAACAAACAAAATAAAAGCAGTCGATTGTTACTAGACATTTGCTAAATTACAAAGTTTTAGTGGAAGACTTTTCCAATAGTTCTGTTACTTTCTTTAAATTATATTGTTCTAAATGACATTAAATTTTTTATCTATGAAAGCAATGCTCTGAAATTTTAATGAATTATAAACTTTTGATATGCAACATTAATATTCAATAAATTTCAGATTTGAACAGCTCTGAATGAAAGCAATATCTTCTGTACAAGTCAATTTCTCGCAGTTGATTCATGAAGTTGATTCATGATAATAGATATACTGATATCCTTGAAGGGTAGTAGTTACTTTATGACAGTTTCATCAGTAGTTTCAATTTCCGTGTTATAGAGAAAGCCAGTAAATTAGGATCATTTACGCTTTTCATATCATGCAATCAGTATTTATTCTTTCATGCTATTGAGAAGATAGTAATTAGAAATGAACTCTTCACGATTAGTTCCTTAAAACTGGCTAAATTTACAACAATTTAATGCAAAAATGGCTTTTGCTGATAATATAGAATAACGAGAGGCACCAGTTAAGATTTATAATATGCAGAAGTATATTTTACAAATTTTTTAGGTTACCCTTAAAATGATGAACATGGATACGAATTACAAAATTTTCATATGCAACTCTGCATATCATACATCACTACTCAATAAATTTCAATAAGAATACTCAATAAGTTTCCTGTTTGAACAGCTGTTACTGAATGCAATATCTTCTGTACAAGGCAAATTTCTCGGAATTGATTCATGATAATCGATACACTGATGTCCTTGTGAGGTAGTAGTTACTGTATTTCAATTCCATCAGTAGCTTCAATTCCGGCGTTACAGCGAAGGCTAGTAAATTAAGGCCATTCACGCTTTCAATATCATGCAATCAGTGTTTAATCTTCCATGTGAATAAGAAGGCAGTAATTAGAAAATCTTCCCGATTTGTTCTCTAAACTAATAAAATTTGCAGAGGTTTAATATAAAAATAGATTTTTCTAATAATGTAGAATCACGAGAGGGATCACTAAAAAGGTATAATATGCAGAAGTATATTTTACAATTATTTGTTGCCCTTAAAATAATAATCATGGATTAAATATTGATAATAACAATGCAGTATATTATTTAAAGAAGCTACCCTCGATCTACAGAATAACCAAAATGAAGATAAAATGATCAAAATTTTGATAAATTTAATTGTAGGGTACAAATAAAATGAATCATTTTTAGCATACAAATAAATATTGTCTTTAAAAAAGTAATAAATACGCGAAACTAATAAATTTAATAGAAAGATATTTTAATATTAATTACTCAAACTTTCAAGCTTCATTAGCAAAGCTAAAAATATACGCCAAAAATTATTGAAACAAGAGAATGGTTAAAAATTATATGGGAAGATTAGTTTAATTATAACATGTAAAGAATAGTTAATTTAAGATGTGAGTAAGTATTTGAGATCATTTCATAAAAAACTACTTTTAGATGGCCATAATGTAATACACATTCTGCTTAGTTATAATAATTATGTGGAATTAATGCAATAAATTTATCAAAATTTTGCATTTAGAACTGTTTATCTGGTATTTCAAAACAAGATTAAGAACTAAGTTTTGCATAAGAACAACAAAATGCTACTAAAAATTGAAAAACTAAGCATAATTGAAATCTACTGCAACAGCTTTTAGTTAAGTGAAAGGTTGAAATTTAGATAAATTCAGAGTACTAGTAAAAGAAAGAGTAATGTTCTTTGTAAAACAATGAAGTATGAAATGCATTTTTTGCTGTATCAAAATGAAATTCATGTGTTTAAAATCTTAAAAATAATAAACGTTGGAATTTTGAATTTAATTTGGGATAGTTTTAATTTAAACTACGACTAATTCTGGTTTTAAAAAGTATCACAACTTCGGAAGCCATTGCTACATTAAATTTCAGCTTGTAAGGCACGTCAGGGGATGAATAACAAACAGCGTAGAAAAAAAAATATGCAAAAATGGCAAAAAATCAAAAAATTTAACTATCAAAATGAAATACAGAAAATATATTCTAAACTTCTGTATATTAAAGCAAACGATTTTTTTTTCCTTGTAAAGAAAGATAAATAAATGCAAAGTATTAAAAAAGCCCAATGGGGGAGGGATATAGAAACAATTTGGAAATCTTATGTAAATTGAATGAGTTTTCAACTAAGAACTTGGAAGTTTCAAAAAAATCTGCATTACTGTGTATTAAGAATCTCTCATCTCATTATTTCACTTATCAGAAATGCCCTAGTAAAATTGTTTAAATCAATGCGACCTTACCGTGATCCCATCACTATTGTAACGATGGCCTTCCATGAATGTTTTCGAGCTTATTGCACATGTCCCACACCTTCAAAGAGGAATCACTCTCCAAACAAAAGCGAGACTTTCCATAAACAGAGAGAGATGGGCTTCAGTCTGAGGTTC
>JAPMOR010122446.1:927998-1044272 GCA_026543865.1 Argiope aurantia | reverse complement strand
ATATATATATACCGAGAGATTATTATATGGACTTCTTTGGCTCGTGTAGAGGCGTTGGAAGGAAGGAAAGTGTAAAGTGTAGGCGTTAAGAATTTATGTCCGTTCGCTTCCAGATTTAGAATTAAAGAATCGGTGCATTAGAAATAATTAAATAAAAAAACTCCGGAAATAAGAGAAAATTTTAGAATAAAGTAACATGGGCTAATTTCGGATTAAAAAAAAGTAGGAAATTAAGTAAGATTTACATTAGAATAAGAGATATCATTACAACTTTCTCCCAGCTCAAAACGTGGAAATGCGTCGGGGGCCTTCGATGCCCAACCCTACCTTACAGTGATGCCCAAGTAAGTGGTTAAAATTTAAATGTAAATTAAAAGTGATACTTGAGTTTTCCTTTATCTTTATATTAATATAAAAATAAATTTCAACAAGGAGATTAAAAGTATAAAAAGATAGAGTTATACTTGTAAAAATATTATGTAAAATTAGATGATCCACAAAAATAACTCAAATAGCAATGTAGGTATGCTTTTATATAAAACATTCGGATATGAATATAATAACATGATATTCAAAGTATTATAATAAGCTCTAATACTGAAATAAATGGTATAAAAATGTAAATTGCTTGTGTAAGTTTAAAAAACAGGTAGCTAAATAGTAGTTTTAGTGGGTGATACTCAATGATCTAAAATTAGGGCATCAAAAAGAGGAAAGCAATTCTTATTCTCTTTTTACTCTTATTCAGAAATATTCATTTTCAAAGGGGAAAACAAAATATCCGGAATAAACAAATAGAGATAGAATTTAATCGGTGGGTTGACCTTATATTAACGCTTGAATAAGACTATTATGTTTTAATACTTGTTGTGATGGTCCCTATCTTAATATCATAATGAAGAAAAAGAAAAATTAACTCTTATGAGTTTAGTCAACGGGTCAACCTAAAAGGGGTTTTATATAAAAATGAAAAAGAAATAAAAGTAAGATAGTTTTTTTTATTCGCGACTCAAATTTAATTTTTCTAGGCTGTAATAAGTTCTTAATTTTTAAACAAGAATAATAACATTAGCTTTGTCTGCCAAAGCATTTGGTTTAGTTATTATCAATGATCTAATCATTCGTAACCATAGATAATTTTTGTTGAAACAAATAAATGGACAAAATTATCAGAAGCACAAAAAAATCTTAAAAACTCAATGACGGGGGGAGGAGTTTACTCAACTTTTTCAGCACAATTTTTAAAACAGAAAAGGAGCAAGTAAGAATTCCTATGCAAAGAAATACTGTAAGTAATCTTATAAGTATTTTTCTCAAAATACAAGAGCATAAAAAATGAATAGGACAATAAATTAAAAGAACATGCGCCATTTTTTTTAATTTGCTATAACCTAGTGAGTTCTAGGGGTAATATTAGGCTGTCTGAAAAGTAATTGCGCGTCTTGGGTTATTAATGAGATTTGTGGAAAAGGGAATGTTAAGAGAACGTTAGAAAAACATTTTGTGACGATATAATGAAACGGATATTCAAAACTGCAATTTTCTGTGCAATAACTATTTTTAGCATAGAAAATGGCACTTAGAATAGTCATGTAAACTGCTTTAAAACTATTCTTCAACTTCTAAAAGTACACTCGGGAATTACTCGCTTAAGCTTGGTTAAATGACACACGATCATTATTTAAAGTACCTGCAATAAAATGAATGTATAAAATATAAAATATATATAATTTTTCAAACAATTTGGGATTTATATTATGAGCTACAGGAATAAAACTACTTTAAGATTCATTATTTTATTTCTAATTTGTAGAAATGTAATACTTAATTCTAATCTATAAGAATTTCTCAGTAAATAAAAGTGTCTTTAATTTGTGTAAATAAATATAAGGAATGCAAAAATTAGGAAATTAATTTAAAACTTAATTTTTAATTGTATAAATTAAAAACATCAGATGCTTAAATACGAGGGGTGATCAAAAAAAAGTTTAGAAGCAGCAGTATTTGGAAAGTAGAAATTGTGGATGGGAATATTGTTACCCAGAGTGGAGACAGATGACCCTAATTGTCTTAGATCGGTCATTCGAGCAGATAGTATTAGTACTGAGACCTGAAACAGCGACAGTAATGGCAAGACGTCTAGAGAAGTGGTCTCGCACAAAGGTGTGAGCCGTGATACGATTTCTGTGGGCCAAGAATGTGTCCCCATCGGACATTCACAAACAAATCGTTGAAGTGTACAGGGGCGAATTAATGAGTAGACAACATGTGGTGAAATGGTGTCATTCTTTTGAAGCGGGCAGAGAGATTGCTGGAAACGTTTAGGTGGGAGGTCTGGAGCCATCCCCCCATACAGGCCCAATTTGGCTCCCAGTGACTACTACTTCCTTTTCCCGGCATTGAAGAAACACTTATGCGAAACAAGGTTCATATCATACGGTGATGTTCAAAAAATGCCGAGAACTGGCTCAATAGCCGGGGAACTGATTATTACCAAGACAGATTAAATAAATTGGTCCAGCGGAGGGATAAATGCCTCACAGGTTTGGTGATTATGTAGAGAAGTGACCGCGACATATGTCTCTTAATTATTATTTGTATTCTGTGTCTATAGTTGATGAAGCCTTTTTCCTTTGCCTTGTAAATTTTTTTTTGGATCACCCCTCTTAAAATTTCTACCTAAAAAATTTTCCAAGGTCAAAACGTTGTAATAAATTAAATTTATTAGAAACTTTTAATTTATTCAAAAAAAAAAGGCAAACGTGATAATGATACATAAATAAATCACTGTTCAGTGTTGACAGCGTAACCTAGCAACTTTTCCAAAAAGTTTTCTATTTATTAAATTTATTTAACATTTTTGGAACTATATCCTTGAAAGTTTGACCAAAAATTTGTCTCATCATTCTTATGCCATAAAAAATGTTGCTAAATGTATTAATAGCTGTTTAACTTTTTAGTAAGAAACATATAAAATTTCTTAAAATATTGTAGAGCTTCAGTTCCTATTTTCTCATTAAAACATATTTTTCCAATGATTTCTTATAAGTATGTTAGTTTACCACTGGATATGTATATCAAATACCACTCAGATTACAATTTTTTCGTCAAACAGGAAACTGTTGACTTTCTTTTAAAAATTTGAAAAAACCATGGGAGTTAACAACTATGAGGGTACTATATTAAAAATAAACTTTCATAAATAATTTATTTATATAAAAGTCATTCAGTTTAAGTATGAAAAAGGTTTCAGTTTTATGACTGAAAGTTTGATGCACTTAAAACGTTTCAAAATAATTAAAATAATAATAAAGTTAATAAAAGGTTCTATTTCTTTACAACCTTTGAAAATCAGAAGAGATAAGGCACAATATGATTTTTTTTCACTTTTAGCAACAACAAAAAATGTACTTTATATAAAATAATAAAATTTAAAAATCGCAATTTCAGTAAATTTTTTTCATATTTACAAAGTTCCAATACACATTTAAATAAGAAAAAAAGTTACCTCGAAATTAGAAGATATATCATTACATTGCACATCACGAGGAATCAATTTATACTTACATCAAACATTCCAAGCTCTTTTAAGTTTGAAATCAATTTCGCATCTTGTAATAGGAAAAAGAGCGTGACGTAATTGAGCAACATTACGTGAAACTCAAAGTTAGAAGGCCTTTTTAGTTACATTTTCAAATTACAGTGACGTCATATGAATCAACTGCATTCTTTAATCATTGCATTTATTAACTGCGTCGTAAATCAATTGCATTCATCACATTTCTTACATGTTTTTAAAAACCCCAAAATGTTCAAGTATCATAAAATAAAATTAATAAAAATAATCTTAATAATTGCAAATCTACAATTTGAATGCACTTGATATGCCTCTTTTCGAAATATATCGCATTAATCATGAATCATTTTATTAAAATATATATCAGAATGAGATATATGACGTTAAAACGGTTTATTTTAATACCATTCTTTTATTCAGTAACTGGACCTAAATTTGATGTCTTAAGTTTTAAACTTTGATAATGAAGTACAGAGTGCCAAACTTCACAATTTTCAGTAACAAGGAATCTATGAAAAAATGATGCCATTTCTCGACTGGCTGGGTACAAAAGTACTCTCTTTCTTTTTAGAAAATTGGAGAAATAAATGACGTGGGATTTATGCCGTCAATATTGTGAGAAAGCAGCAATAATATTTATCCAATCTCTACCTCGGATTCTTTTTTGGCTACAAAAATAAGAAACAAGGGCAAACCAATTGGATTATTTTTTTCTTCCCCTAATCAGAGTGGTTATTCTTGCTCTCTGTCGATAAAAACAAGGACAAAGAAAACAGACCGTCCTTTATTAGGGGTATGGATCCAACTCTCTTAAAGCTTGTAAAAACATCAGTGTTACTTATTTACTTCTTCATCTTTTATGTTGGTCTGATCTCCTATAGTTTATCAAAATACTAAGACACTTATTTAAGTTTATGTGCATCTATGCATAAAGTATAACGATGTGTGTATATGAAAGGATGAAAGAAAATTAACAATTTCCATTTTCAATATTTTCCTTTATTCAGATATTTATATAAGATCTTATCCGGGAAAATATCATTCAGAATTAAAATAGAGATGTACCATGGGATCATGTACTTGATGACCTATAAGAGTAGCACATATAAACGTAGACAAGAAAATGAATTCAATAATTAGCAGGAATTTATGAGAAAAGGATTCTGCATCGGATTATTCGTCAAATCTCACTAATACTAAAAACGATTCAAAACAAGAGATGTGAAAAGAACAGAAAAAAACATTCGCCTATTGCAATAAGATTAGAAATAATACTTATAAAACATATATCTTAAATGGAAACAGATGAACATGCTCTTTATTTCAAACTTGAAGAATAATCTTTTAAAAGAAGTTTTTATATTACTTAATTTACATCATATAAACTTCTTGTTCCTTAGCAAAATGATCAGTATAAAAATGGATATAAACGATACATCAATATTAATTTTTAATAATTTGTAAATATCAATAGCTACGTGAAGAGGCAAATTTTTTTTAATATTTCTAATGAAGCGGATATTTACCAACATATTTTATATTGGATATGTTTTATATTCTTAAATTCAAGATCTTCCAAGATTGAAAAGGGCTGATTTAAGTGATTTTAAATAGGATTTATCAAATAACTTTAGAATTATTCAACAATTATTCGGGCTAGCAATTTTTGTCTTTCTTTAAGCACAGGAAGCCGTTAGAATGAGGATTCTAGTAAAATTAACTACTTTTTTAAAAAAATTCTACAATATATACTTAAGCTTCTTCACTACAACTGAGTTTTAATCTTTCAGTTTCACTTTATCTAATGTATGATGATGTCCATTTAAAAAAATATTGATATACGCATTTTCGTCTTCATATAGGGATACAGCTGGCCAAGAAAGATTTCGAACTTTAACAACCGCTTATTACCGAGGAGCAATGGTGAGAATTTTTCTCTTGTATTGTAATGTGTTTGCTTGTTTATTTAGTTTTAAATTCACAATTCAAGTTGTTTACAAAATAAAATAACCTACATGTCTTGGATTAATATAAACACTTATAGAAACTTAATTTACACTAAATTACAGTATAGAGCAAATAAATGTGTGAAGTGTCTTACAAATTTAAAATTATTGTTTTCATATGAATTACTGGATAATAAAACTAATTTGCTTTGCTAGTTAAGCTCAAAAAGTCTTTGGTTTTTCTTTAAACCTGTTAAGATAATGCAAATGTAGCTTTAATATATAAATGTAGCTAATAAAATTTATCTCTTCATTGTTATTATAGTTTACTTCTTTTACAATGATTGGCTCTAATTCCCGAATGGTTATCTTATGCTATCTCCATAGCAACCAACCCTTTGAGTATCTTGAATCAGAGCACAATCTATCGATCCTTTCCAATCAAAAAGATTAAAATGAAGACCTAAATTTTTATCTAACTTCAATGCTTTAAAAAGCATTTTATACTCTAGTATATATTAGAAAAAAATTTAAATCACAGTTAACGATATGAAAAAAGTGAACGGATAATTTAAAGCTTCAATCTACCCATCAAGTTGTTAGAAAAAAATATTTCAATCTCAGGTAAGAAAATGCTTATTATATGAGGATAAGATGTTTAGAATATGAACGAAGACTATTTTGGGGTAAATCTCAAAATTACTCCAAAATTTGATTCTAACGATGCCAATTAAATTGGCCCACTCATCTTCAAATTTCTACACCACTTGAGATGAAACTACATTCGTCCTCAAAAAATCTAAAAAGTCCCCTCAGAATTACGGCGAAGTATTTGATAAATGAATCTTTCGCAGCATTGGATCTTGAAGCCACACACTCCCGGTCTAGCAGTCAATTATTCTAAAACGTAGGTTCAACGTTATAAATGTATATTATTTGACTTCAATACGTTTTATACTGGAGTTACACAACAAAAAAAAAAACAAGCTTTTATTTATATCAAAAGCTTTATTGTTTAACAACAAAGTATATGATTGAGATGAGGATAATAATTTTAAGTTAAAAAAAGAAATGACATAATTAAAATAGTTCCCAGATGTTAAAATTTTATAATATTTAACTTTGCTAAAATTTCGCTATTAAAAGAAAGCAAAAGTCTTGTAAAGAAAGTTCAGAATATCTGATTACTATTCTAGCAAAATGCCTAAAAATATTCTAGTATCATTCAGCAGATTTAATGCAACTTTTTTAATCATAAGAATTAATATGAATAAATTTATATAATTAAACGAAGAGATTTATTAATATTTTTCCTATCATATCAAAATTTCTTTAGTTTGTAATCAGTTTATAAAAAAACCTCCAGGAGTTATATTAATGTCTATTTTTCAAAGAATTTCGATTAATTAATACGTGAATTTAATGATTAAAAAAGTTGATGTCATATAAGCCCGATCACACATGCCTTTACATAAATTTGCAATTTTCTAACTGACAATGGCAACAGTTGTCCATTCATACAGGGTCACGATAACGTAGTATAGTAAGATATCGATTTCGATTGCAGAAGATTATTGGCTTGAAACCTTATTTCACCAATAAGCAGAACTTAAACTGGCGCATACCGCATTCATTGGGACCAAATCTCTTATTGCTGGTTAGCTCAGAACGATGAAGATGATGCTTAGATCCACGTCTCTCTCTTGTTATCTGACCACAATTCAAACTTACGAAGACCGTTCTCAATATAACACTCATGTATATAATGTGACTTGGATATTACTTAAATTAAAACTCCTGAGGCATGAGCATTAAGAAAAAGAAATGTGGGAATATTCTGAAACAAACCTTAAAAAATTTTGAGAAATAAAAAAAATTCCACTAAAATGTCAGAAATTAATTAATCACTTTCACCCCTTCACGGAACGAGTTTTACAATAGAATTTTTATAAATATAGCTTAATGAATGTAAGGAATAAAGATAAATACGATTTCGAACGAATTCGAATAAACAGAAATTTAATTTCGAATCCTATTCCTTAATTAAAATTAATTAAACAAAAATCCTTGAGTGTGCTATTGTAAATTTTTGACAAAAAAAATTCTTTCTTTAAAGCAAAAATATAGTAAGCGTTAATTATTTTACATAATTGAGGGGGAAAGCAAAATAGTAGTTTTGCGAATATAAATCATTGCGCTGTTTAAAATTAACTAACTGCTTCTTTCAAATAAAATGCATAAATTTTTGTTATATTAAATTCCATTATTAGCTAATAGCTCATATCACGAAGTTTAAAATAATAGATGATGCGTGAATTCGTATAAAATAATGTTACGGGGGTTTTAAAAAATGCAGCATTTAATCGATAATATAAATACAGTCGAAACAGTAAAAGTGCAGTTTTTAACTGATTTACGACTCCTAAAAGTATTTTTAATTTCCTTTCTTTCATGGAACGTAATGAAATTTATTTTCAACTGCAGAAGAGCAGGGATTCACTTGTATTCGAAAAAAAGAGTTAAAAATAATTTATTATGCTCTATTGAATTATAAATAAATGAAATAAAAAATATTTTTGTAATATTTCCATTTCTTTTTATCGAAGAGAATTTCACATGCATTAGCTGATATCTTACTTTGGTAATTACAAAATCGTCTAAAATAAATGAAAGTTTAGGAAAACATATTATTTTATAAACTTGAGAAATATAAAATCTTTTATTTTCTACAAATAGCCTTTAATTAATAAAAGTTGTGATTTCATCCATTTAACACCGCTTCATAATAGATGTTTATCTCCTTGCGCAGAGTGTAATAATAAACCTTTCGCAGAGTGTTTCAATAAAATAATAAACCTCTGATCATTCTAGTTCTACATGACTTATACTGAGTATAAAGGGAACTAAATTAACTTTTTTTTTCACTTTATAAATGTCCAATGCCTTTAAATTTAGTTTTCAGTGACAATATTTTAATATGAATAAGATATTCATTTTTAAAATTGGGTTTATATTGTAAACCTCAAAATTAAGTTGCTGAACCTCATATATTCTTTTTACATCCCGTCTGTATCATTTCCTGAAAAGCAAATCTTGATCATTTTTCTCTAAATTTCATTATTTTATGAAAAAGTATTAAATTTCAACGGTTTAAAATACTTTATTTAAATGCAGTCACTTTTGTTCACGCTTCACAGTTTTGCTCCATAAGGTAATAAACGAAGAAAAGAGAACTAATATCATTACATGGATAATATTTTCGTTTAGATCTTTATGTGAATATGCTGTAATTACTAATGAAACACACAATCCATCCAAAATTAGAAAATCCATTAATGGTCTCCGCTTTTACTCTCCTATGCTCTGTTTCATTTTATTTCTCCTTTATCAGCATTATATTTAGGATATATGACTTTTTATTACTATTTTCTTTCGTTCGCGAGAGACTTAATAATGCTTGCTTCCGTATACAACTCAGTAGGGGTTTTGCAATATACCAGAGAAGTATAATAAAGAGAACAATAATGTGCGGGACAGAAACGAAATAAACATTTCCGTTGGATGTAATAAATGAAAGTACTGTGTTTTGCTCGAAGCCTTCTCCACTTAATTTTGATTTGATACGGTATCGATCTATCTTGTCTCATTTTTACCGTCTTTACACGAACGTGACTCTTTTGGACAAGAAGTCAATATTTGTAAGTAGACGATATGTCATTGGACAATCGAAAAAAATAGCATTCCTATTCCTTTTGCTCATCTTTTACGTATCTTATTTTTGTTTAGATATTATTAATTCAACGTAGTTGCAATAGTGTTAATGCTTAATTAACACTGAACTATCCGCTTGCATTATATTTAGTGGTAAAAGTTTAATAAAAGACGCGGTAAAAAAAATGTAAAGATAAAACGAATACTGTAAAAATATATAAATAATTTCAAAATGGGCTTCATCCAGTTTTTATTCTATTTGAGCACTCAAACGGCTAACAAAAGTTTTAAAAGGTCTCATTACATTTAGAGTAAAAGCCTATTGGTTTAAACAAATAACGGTGTAAATTAACATCAGTTTAAAATAGAAGGAGTGGGATCATGAATGAAAAATTCAAACAACTAATAAAAGTTTCAAATACCATTTTCTATGGAAACAATTTCTGCTATTCCAAACCTATGGGAAAGAACAATATTAGCAATGAAGTGTAAGGGACATTATATAAAAAATTTATTACAGCTATTTAATAAATTTCAGCAAAAATATTTTTTTGAATTAGGAATACTTTTCAGCAATAATTTTGACTACAAGTGTTTCATAATATTGTAGAAATTTGTATAGATAAATATTTTGTGACGCAACCCCCCTCCCTCCGCAGATTATTTTACATGATCCTAATAGGTGACTATTGCCACATATATAGTGCCATTTTGATCAGTTTGAAGGGGAATACATCTGGCTTAATTATTGGATTTAATAAATGTCAAAGAATTTCAAAAGTATGTTATTTTTCATTTTAAAAAATTGAGATTAATATAAAACAATGAAATTTTAGTCCTTTTTTTTCTGTATGTATTTTACTTAGTTTTCCTCCCATCATCTAAATTATTTGATTTGCAATATTTGAAAGAAATTTTTGATTTAATCTGTATGAATAATCGACGCTACGAATACTAATAACCTGCTTTTTATTTTTATTGATTTCTTTCGTACTTATTATTACTATTATCCGGATTTTCGGAATTTTTATAATAATAAATATTATAATTTTAACTATACTCGAATCATCCAAAATCAAAATAACTAAAACTATCCTCGCATATTCCATAAAGTCGTAAATTGCAATGCCTCTTACAATAGTAATTAAGAACCTTTCCGTCAAAACCCTGCATATCACCATTAAAAAAAAAATCAGCTTTTATTCGAAATTTAAACAGTTTTTAACTTAATTAACAGTCTCCTTGTTTTTTCATTCTGTTTTTCTTTTCTATTTGACTTCAAAATTATATTAATAACCCAAAGAGGCAACGGGTTTATATTTATATAAGCATATTAAAATTTTACTGTCGCTGTTCTCTCAAATGCTATTTCCAAAATAGTTTCAAATAAAGTCATGTTTATTAAATAATGTTGAAAATCTTCACATAAAAAAACAATAACTGTTATATTACAAACAATTTCATTTACAAATTTGAAGTTTTTAACAGGAAAATAATCCGACTCATATAACAATCTATCAGTTTAAATATTTATAGCGTTATTATTGCTATAAGGATTGATTATCCTCCGGTACAACGATTTTAATTTCACACATAATAACTTTAACCTTTGATTCCATCATACCATACTTATCATGGTGTCATGGATTCTCGCCTCGTCAATTATTCAGAGGGTAGCCTCAGACAGTGACCTCAAACCGTCAGAACTTCACCGTTTGAATACTTAATATTGTTTTGTCTGCAAACCATTTATTAAGCTTTATTAAAACGGTTTGATTGCTATGAACTAATAGATTTCAATTTTTAATGCTTTATGGTCTAAAGAAGATGCGTTTTTTTTTTTTTTTCCCAGAAAGCAGATTAAGGTATCTAGTCGAATGAATCTATTGAGAATTACAATAGGCTACTATATTTAAATTGTCCTTCCTAAATAAATAAAAAAGTTTGAAAGTATTTTTCACATTAAAAAAATGAAATAATAATTTCCGTTGCTTACAAAGAAACATTTAAGAGTTTAAAAAGACATGATTATTATTCATTTGATGAGATTCAGTTATTATATCTTTAAGGATGCTTATTCATTAAAATATTAAAGCGCAATAGTCAGCTAATTCTGCGTAGTCTTCATTTTGTTGCTCAACCTATATCTAGTCGCTGACTGACTGACTTTAGATTGTTTATTGAGTGCCAGTGAAAAAACACTTCTACTCAGTATTATTTTGACTGTGGAACCTGGTGGGGAACCCTTGGAAAAATTCGCGAAAAGGCAAATTGGATTAGGTCATGGGACCGGATGAATTATGGTAGGTGTGATGGAGAAAAACTTGCGGTTGGTAATTTTTGAGTGAGTTCTTAAAAGTATAATGTTGAAAAGAGGCACAAATGATTATGGTGGCTTGAGCGGAAGAGACCATTTGGTGGTGGCATATGGAAAATTGTATTTGGTGTTGCAGTGAGTGAAGTTAATTTGATGAGCAATATTGGGATTAGGATGATCGTTGATGTTTTTGAAGAAGCTCCTGGAAAGTTTTGTGATGAAGTTATCTATTGGTTCAATTTTTAGATCATTATGGATGACATCGTTGCGAACATACCAAGGTGCATTAGTGAGAATACGCAAAATCTTGTTTTGTAAAATTTGGATTTTCTTTCGGTGTGTTTTTGCTGCGAGACCCCAAATCGGGGCTGCATAAGTGAGGATGGGCCTGAGAACCGTTTTGTATAGGCGAACTTTATTGTTGAGGGAAAGTGGTGAGTGGCGACCAATGAGAGGAATGATGTTGTGAACTTTTGCCCAGAATTTGTCGGCGTTGTATTTGACATGTTTTTTGAATGTGAGTTTAGAGTCAAGGAAAAGGCCGAGGTATTTAACTTCCTTATCCCAGGAGAGGTAGTCATCGAAGAAGATTAGTTGTTTGAAAGTTTTCCTTGAGTTTCCTTTTCGAAAGAGGATGGCATGTGTTTTGTCAGTATTAATTGAGACTCGCCAGCGTGTACACCACTCTTCAATTTTGATTAATGCACCTTGGAGTTGCTTGATGACAAATTTTGGTGTGGCACCTTGAATAAGAATGGCGGTGTCGTCAGCAAAAAGGCAATTCATGATAGGTTCTGTTTTTGGGAAGTCAGCATTGAAAATACAGTAAAGTAGAGGGCTAAGGGCACTGCCTTGAGGAGTGCCAGCTTGGATATGACCAACTTCGGAGAGGAAATTTAGATTTTTAACTTGGAAGGAGCGATTGGAGAGAAATTTTGAAATTATTGCCGTGAGATAAAATGGAAATTTTTGTTTGATGAGTTTATAGATGAGCCCATCGTGCCACATTCTGTCAAATGCCTTCCTGACATCTAAAAAGACACCACCAGTGATGAGCTTAGAATTAAATCCTTCACAAATTGCATTTGTCACCCTAAGGAGTTGGTGGACGCAGCTGTGATTCTTTCTGAATCCAAACTGATCATCAGGGATGACGTTGTTTTTGTCGCAGAATTCATACAGTCTGGCTAATAGAATTTTTTCAAATAATTTACCAATATTGCTGAGCAGGCTGATGGGACGATAGGAGCCAGGAAGCTTTGGGTTTTGGTTTGGCTTAGGAAACATAAGCACATGTGCTATTTTCCAGGCGGGTGGGAAGTAATTGAGCAGCAAACATCTATTGAAAATTTTTGTAAGGTGTGTGACAGCATTTAATGGTAACATCTTAATAGCTTTATTGGGGATTCCATCGGGGCCGGTAGCTTTTTTAACATTAATTTTCTTGATGAGACCAATGACTTCCTTGGGAGAGGTGAGTTTTGGGTTCGAGGGTGATGGTGGAATTTTGAAGTAGTCATTAACTGCAATTTTGACGCGTTTAATTTGTTGGTTGCAATATGGTTCTGAATTGGCCTGAAAGGAGTTTTCAAGTGAATGAAGAAAGGCATTGGCCTTGCCCAGCGGGGTGTACTTGAGCCCATCCGAGTCAAGAATCGGGGGCAGAGCGAAGAATTTCTTCGTGAGCTTCCGGTTAAAGTCGAAAAGTGAATTATCTTCTGGGTTGAGACTTTCAAGGAGTTCTTTCCAGGAGTTGTTGTCAAATTCTTTTATGTCATCTCTTATTTCATTTTGTAATTTCGTAAAAAGCATTTTATATGGTGGATAGAAGGTGAGTTGCCAAAATTTGCGCCATCTGTTTTTGCGTTTGATTTTGTCCACTATGTCCTGAGGGAGTCTTCGCGGAGGACCTTTGATAGGTTTAGCTTTGGATGCTTGATTAATTGCCGTGACCATAATGGCCGTAAGTTTATTGATTGCAGCGTCAATGTCTTGTGTTGTTTCGACCGTAGTTCAACGGCGTGGTCGTCAGGGTGATTACCTCGCAGGCGAGAGGTCAGAGTTCGGCCTTGGTTGCGTTTTCTTTTCATTTTTTTTTAAGATTATTCGTATTTACAATTTGCAAACAGTTTTGATTAAAATGCTTATCATTTTTTATGCAAAAATAACTGTTTATTCTTCTAATACTTGAATTATTATTTAATTTTTAGAAGAAAAATAATTATAAATATAGATTCGATTCTTTTATTTCAAAATTATTTAAATTAAATTAACAACTTATAAGTAGTTTTAATTAATATATTAAACCTTTTTATTCAAAAATAAGTATTCATTCACCTGATACTTGAATTATAATTAAATGTTTAAACAGAAAAATTATTGTAAATATGACTTAAATGGTGATATGTATTAAACATAATTACTTACATTATAAAAAGAAATTCATTCAATATAACTAGAAATTTATTCTATATTCATTGATTTTCAATTTACTTACAAGAACCAAAATGGTAATTATCGTGTCAACATTGGAAACAAGATACTTTTTGTTATCTTAAATAGTTGATAAATGATGATTGTTCACAAGAGGAAGATTTCTTTAAGCGATCTATTGAAAAACAAACAAATTTACATTTAAAAAAATTAAAAATATTTCGTTAGAAAGTTGGGCATATTACCAAGAACATCGAAGATGTCTTTAATAAATTACCATTAATTAATAATACATCTTTAATAAATTATCAGCTGATGTCTTTTATTTCCGATATAAATACGATTTCGCTGAGTTAGAACAAATAATTGGTCGTTATTAAAATCAAATTTTTAAATATTTTAAGATAATAGTAGCAATTTAAATTGCATATAACTATTAAAATTATATTTATAATTATTTTTCTTTTAAAATGAAAATTATAATTCAAGTATGAGAAGAATTAACATTTATTTTTGCATAAAAACGAAAACTATTTGATGAGAGTATTTGTAAATTTCCCATTTAATTTGAATAATTTTGCAAAAAATTAAAAGTAAGGAAACAGAAAAAGCATTCAGGACCGAAACCAAACCTCCATCTTACAAATCGATCTTGAAAACCACGCCAAACACAGACGGCTCGTTACAAAACTAGCCGTCTGTGCCGGTATAAAAGCTAAGCCAGAAATTTGAAGACTATTTCATCGGAGTTCACGGTCTATTGCGCGTTAATATTTTATTGAATGAACATACTAGAATTATACTAACATTATACTGAATCTCATCCCGACTCAATTTCCGTATCCGTGTTCTTCTCTTGTGAAATTTATTTGCTTTTAAATAATTTCTAATCTAAGAAAAATTAACTTCTAGAAGCTTATTAGGGGAAACACAAAAGGATTAATCTACAGAGATTATATAACGTAATATAATAATGTTAAATTTTTGTTCAGATTTACTGAAAATGTTTTTTGTCAGTATTTATATTTTGCATTTAAATTAAATTCATACTAAATAAAATCCTTTTTTTTATTTAAATGTTTATTTTATCTCTTCAAAACGACTATTCTCAAATTATACAAAGTGCAACCTTTGAAAGTGTGAAGAATGAAAAAGGAATGAGAAATTAAAAAAATGTAATTATTAAAATCAAACTAAAAAATAAGTATTCTATTAATACAAAAATAAAGTACTATTCTTGGATTAGATTGATAGATAAAAGAAGACAAGGGTCTTTCGAAATTCATTTGGAAATTAATTAATTTAAAATCCCGATATTTATTAAAACAAGGCTGAAACCGAAAAAAATTATATTTAGGAAGAGGAAGAAAATTAAAATAAAATGAAGCAAAAAAATGCGCTAACCCTTAATTTACTCAATGTATATATGTGTGTGTGAGAGAGAGAGAATGCTCCAGTAAATTGATTCGCAGCTGGGGAATTTTTCTTATTTTTTTTTCTAAATCAGCTACTTTATGGGACTTGTAATATTAACACTTTTGATAGTTTATCTCTTGACAGCAATAGTCACAATCATAAAATTTTAAGAGGCATTGGGAAAATTATAGGATCTCACAACTCATAAGTTGAAGCAAAACTACATATATTTTTAAAAATCAAGCCATATTTTAAAAAAATCATTTACATAAGTTCAGCACGGTATCATTTCATTTTTACTTCCTAATATGTAAAGTATAGAGAAAGTATTGTAATCGTCAAAAACTATCGAACTCGAGAGTTTGACGGATCTCCACGCTTCAGACCTTTCTGAGTTCACAAATTCAATTTTAGCATTGAGTGTGTCTATCTGTAAAGACAATCATTCAAAATGCTTTGAATGAGAGGGATTAAATTCGGTATACGGACTCACGACAAAACTTACAAAAGATTTCTATCTAATTTTCAATAAAATCTATTTTCAGAAAGTGTGACTGTCTGTCTGGCTGTTTGATTACAAGTAAACTCGGTAACTCCAAAGCGCAAAGAGCTAGGTAGATAAAATGCGATACACAGGTTTAGCATCTGAAATATAGATTCGTATCAAATTTTGGACCAAGTCTGTGAAAGATGGACCACCAGTCTTTCTGTACTATTGCATGCATGTAAATGAAATAACTTATAAACGGAAGGAACCAATTAAAATCGATATATGATCTTGCGACTACAACTGCAGTTCCGTGTCAAATTTTACCATCATTCGGTCGGTATAAAAGCATTCAAAATTCATATTCGCATGATAAATTCAAGATTATTTTGATAGATACACACCAAACATCTATATTCTGTAAATATTGTTCAATGATGCCATGCATGGCATTTGTGCACCAAAGCACCCATGGTCCATAATTATATACGGTGAGAGAGGATAAGATCTTAATTGGAAAGTATGCAAGAAAGTTTTATAGAGACAACTTCTGCTGGTTATTGATTGTATTATTAGTTTATATAGTTAAACAGGAGATTAGAATGAATATCAGAATTATGGGAACTATTGTAGTACAATAGACTGTTTAAAAAGGAATAGAGAAATAAAAATAAAATTTTTATTGACAATCTGGACTCTCCAACTCTAAGAATTATTTTGTGTATATATAATCACTAATTTTATTCTGTTTTCTACTTACAGGGGATACTCGTTATGTACGATGTAACGAACATGGATTCCTTTAATCATCTGACTTATTGGTTCAGGAATGTTGAAGAAGTAAGTCCTCTTCTTAACAGCATGATTAAACTTTATTGAATTCTCGGCTTTTACATAAATGTATATTTATTTTTACAGAATGCATCTCAGGATGTCGTCAAAGTACTAGTTGGCAACAAATGTGACGCTACGCATATGAGAGTTGTCGATTACGAAAAAGGGCAAAAGGTAATTTTTGCCTGAATATTATAAAAGCTAAAATGACTCAACAAGCTTTACCTGGTGTAAAATCAGATTTTATACAATTTCTAAATTTAAATCTGATTTTTACAGTTTCTGTCTATCCTGTAATTTTGGGTAGAAAGAAATATTAATCTAAAAATTATAGAAGATTAAATTTTATTGACTTTAAAGACGAGGTAAGACTCCACTAGTTTTCCATGATCTTACATGATCTCGCAAAGTTTTAAAATGAATCATTTCACTATCTACTAATTTTTTTTAAAAAAATTATGTTTATCCTCCCGAAATTATGCATATAAGCTTTTAAATTATAAAATATCTTAAAATATTATTTAAAATCAAGCATTAGTTAAAAACAATTTGAACAATTTTAAATTTTGAAAATTTTATCTATTGAATCCTAACTAGCCAAGAAAGCAAATTATAAGGATTTTATTAAAGCATTTGCTGTGAAAGGTTAGGGAAAGTAACCATAAATTTTATATGGCATTATTACTATTAGTTAATTTTATTTTCATATAATACCAGAAAACGAATTTGCTGTTTTTAAATATACAAAGCATTATACGTTTGAGTAGACAACTTAATTGTATCTCAATGTGGTAAAAAGTAATAAATGGTCATAATTTTCTTGTACCATATAACTTTGTGCAATGTAACTAAAGCGCAACTTTTTACTGACATATCATTATTTTGTAGTTAGTAACTAGTTTCATAATCGCTGCTGTTACTAAAAGGATCCTGGTGGCAGCTTTGCAATTGATCCAACTTCTTCCCTGCTCTTTCTGTACCCCAGAATGTGTTAATCATATACTAAGTCTTGAATGCAAATTCCGGAAACCAGTTGAATTTCTTCATATAATAAATCTTATAAATTATTTTAATATCATAATGTTTTGCAGGAACAAAATCACTTCCTTTTTTTTAATCTTACAAAATTTGTTTTTAACTTCATTACAGATGGCTGAAACGTTTGACATCCCATTTTTTGAATGCAGTTGTAAGAACAATGAAAATATTCATGAAGCGTTTATTGAACTTGCAAGAAAGATACGAGAGCAACGTGAAATACGTGTAAGTAAAATTTTCTTTATTTCATATTTTAAGTAGATATCTTCAGAGCGAGAAAGAAATATAGATAAAATATTTTTGAGAATGTTATTCCACTAGTATTTTATTGTAAATAAAAATGTTCACATAATATCAAAAAGGCAATCATGATTATCCTTCTCGCTAAAATCTAAAAATTATTTATTCATGGAATTATTTTTTTTTTCTGTCTTGATTTGAAAAAAAAATATTTAGCAATTCAAGATGAAAAATAATAGTAATGTTTTGTCACATTTTGTATCATTGATTCACATTCAAATTCATTACATAAATGTTCCGAAAGCCTCAAACCAAATAAAAGATGGTGGTACAAGCAACCAGAAAGTACTTTCTTGCCATAGAATATGCATCTAGAAATTTCACATTTCAGCGACGATGTTAAAAAGAGAACTGAAAAAAATGAAATAAAAAAGAAAACCAAATTTAGCATGATGAACTTTCCTTAGTACTATTTTTGCAAAAGATGAGCAAAATGTTCAGGCACTAATACAAGTTCCACACTGATGATTCTTGAGTTTCCATACATTTTCAAAAGTTTCAGGTATGTCCCAGACATTTTCTATTGCAAGATTCTGGTTTCAAAATCTTGTTTTCAACAATTAGGCAATCGAACATGATACTTTCCTCGTGCCATTTCCCTAGAAATAAATGTAATAAACCTGTTGAGAGAGTCGGCCATGAAATAGGTTCACTTGATCAATCCTCTGTTTGCGTAACATACTCTCAATTAAACAGGATCTTCAATTAACTAAACATGGCATTTCCAAATCTCTACTCCCTGATTTAAAAAAAAAGTTCCTTTTACCTCTTTGGAAGATACTTTTAGATCATTCTGTATTTATCCTGATATCAATGTTTTTTTAACTTTATTTTTTAGGCCAGCAAGTTCGATGAGATGGAAAGACTTCAATGGGAGAAGGCCGATTTGAATCAAAACAAACAGATAACAACAGGAGCTTATCGTTGCGGCTGCTAGGTTCCTATGCGTACTCTACAATGGGACTGAAATCATAACCAATAAAGAGAGAGAAATAGAAGCGCACATCTAGACGAAACAGGAACTGCCAAGCTCAAAAATGAGCAATTTCAAACTGGAGATTTTCTCAAACTTCAAACTTTATTACGATGTATTTATAAATTTATTATATATTTAGGATTACCGGTGGCACTTGTTTTGTTGAAAAGGGAATGAATATCATAGATTTAAAGCTTATTTCCCTGATTGGATTCCAGTACAAAAAAATACTTTCATGCCTAGAACAATTACTCGCTTAATATTGAGAGAATCTTTTCTTTCAGTAAAATGTTTTTGTACGGTTAAAGAAAATATTTGTTTCTTCGGGGACATTTACGAATTTTATATTCTTAAATTAGAAGTTTCATAGCATCCTAAGTTATTAGTTTAATTGGATCAGCAATTAAATTGAAAAATGTAGCATTTTTTATTTTAAAATACATTTAAAAGTTTGAAATAATATGCTTGAAATTCTTAATGTGATATATAATATTATAAGGTTTCTGATTTTAAATATTCGTATTTAAAAAACCGTAAAGTATTCTAAACGAAAGATATACTCAATAAACTTGTTGAGTGTGCAAATTTTTTACTTAAAGAACAATTTAGCATGCTATTATTCAGAGTTTTTGAACAATTCAAGTTTGACTACATCTAGATTAAATGCAAAGAATAATGTTAATCTCAAAATTTATGTTCATTAAAATCTTCAATTTTATTTAATTTTATGGCAACTGTGATAAGTCTGTGATTATATATTTTTATCTTTTGCAATGTATTATACATATAAAAAATTAAACATATTGTGTATTCTTGATGTCATCAGTAGCAAAGAAATAACGCTTTCCAAATATCCTTGTCTTATAACTTTTAAACCTTAACTGTTAAATAGAACAGTTATATGTTCATTAATAAAATATTTAAAAGTTTTCTTGAGAACCTGTAATACTCTTGCATTACTTTTACATATTTTAAATACCAATTTCCTATAAGAACGAATTAAAGGCTTCATAAATATAGTGAAAAATTAATAATTTATCCCAATTTTTCCTGCAAGAATAAAACCTTTACATGAGAAAGTCTGTGAATCTTCTTTGGAGATTGTACTTCAATGGAGACTAAAATTGATGTTTCCATAAATATTGACACAATTAATTTGCGTTTTAATTGATGATTTGAGAATTAAGATGCATCGATATCAAAAAAGTAAATTATTTCCCGTTAGTAATGACAGGTGTTTTTATAATTTTCAGAAAACACGAGCGAATCAATAGTTGAAAATATTTAACAGTTAAATGAAAAGTTAAAAAGTAAAAGATTTAATCAAATGATTTAATATCATATTTTTTAAAACGTACTAGAAAATATATTCATCTACACAATGATTCTGTTTAATTTTTGCATTTAAAAAAAGAGTTTTTCTTCGTGCTTCCACACTTTTTTATAGTTATTCTGCATAAAGTACATTACTTTTCTTATTGGAAGTCTTGGAAGAACATTTTTTGATAAATGAAAATATTTCATCAGTTTACTAAGCTTAGGAAGTGACATTACATCTAGAACCGCGTATTTTTTTTCATATATTTATTTTTATTAACATTCAAAATAAATATCTACAAGGGCTAACAGATAAAATTCATGTTAAGCAAAATGTCATTAACATACATTTATTTCAAAAACGACAATTCTCTTTGAAGTGAAAAATAACTATTGACTGTTTTCAACCTGTATTTTGTTGGGGGGAAAAAAGTTAGAGAAACTATTACTTTCAGCAGCATAAAAAAAAGTGAGTGAGAGAAATTAATATTTTCAACAGTTGAACTTTTTTTTCTCATCACTACAAATTATTTCATTCATCCTATATCAACTTAAATCCCAGTGTCGAGAAATGAAGGCTCTTATAATTATTTAACATATGAATTTTCAGAACACTAGATATGAAGTAATAAAAAACAGATTTCCTTTAATATTGAAAATAAGAATGGAGAAATTTCAAATGAAATAGATTTGTGTATTAAAAACTATTTCATTAGAAAACCATAAAAATATCATGATCAGTGCAATTAAAAAGGTTCATTTATAACATTACTGAACAATTCATACTTAACATTTATTAAAAAACAAAAATATATTTTAAAAGACATTTTTAGAATTTCATTGGATTTTACTACACGATATAAAGGACACACATAGAGATCTGTAATAAAGCCGCACGTTCAGAGTTTGTTCAAATATTGTTATTTGTCGATATTACATATGTGTTGAAATGATTGTAATAGGAGAAGTTCTGCAATCATGTATCAAATCTGCTGATTAATGGTATTTGTGATGTATAATTTTGCAAATTTTGATGAGTACTGGTGTCGTTTTTTGTATCTGAAGAAGTAATGTATCCTTTTGAGCCTTGTATAGAATTAGTTTATATGAAAAAAAAAATTGTGAAAACTTATAAGTGTGAATTAAATGTAGTCAATGTCAGAAAAGCATTCAAACTTCGAATGTTTCCTAGGTTGAATATATAAGTTCTGTCCTTACCATTCAAAATAAAAATTTCTTTTATACTATTTTTGTGACATTTTTAGGCTTAAATGAATTGTTGTATTTTTTGTATGATTATTGTTGACACATTTTCTAAAAAGTTGCGTTTTTAGTCGTCAAACAAAGCTTTTATTGCTTTTTACAGATATTATTTCACACTTACAAAGCTTGCAAAATAATTTTTAAAATTTGCATTTTGCATAACTGACTAATAAAACCTAACCGAAGCTTTATAACTTGAACAGTAAATCAACGTCTTACATAAATACTTAGGTCTTTAAAAATTCTTAAAAAAATCATTCATTTCAAAATGTCTAAATATTTTCTCCCTAATGTCCTCTCCTTATTATTATCAGATTTAGTACTAATATATATGGATTTCTAAAGTAAGATTTCTTAGCATATTTACTCAAAAACAAAAGGTAAAGCAAATTCTCACTAAACTAAAGACAACTATTCACAAATAGTTTTCTTGTTGGAGAAAATAATTGTCTTCATATACTATTACTTCCTTTGGGATTTTTATTGCATATTCAAAATACATATTTTGTGGAAGATATATTTCACTGATTTCTTCAAAGTAAAAAAATACACGAAAAACAAATTCAATACGCAAGAATTAATAAGGAAATTATAAGAACTTTTTCTATTCTTCCCTTAAATCTACGAATAAATACTTATGAAAAAAGAATCAATTATGCATTTTTCTTATTTATGAAAGATATCTGAAAACTATGCGATTGTTTTGAATATATTGCTATGCAAATTCTCAAGAAAGTTGCCGATTTCACGAAAGCCAACGAAATTGAAAACAACGTATGGCTGATTAAAAGTGGTGAAAAAAAATGGAGTGATTCGTGGCACATAGAATTTTTCAAAGGCTTTATAAAAATCAGCACAATGTAAACAGTAAGATAAGTTGAAATAAATAAATAAGCACATTCATAGTATCCAAAGTAATTCTTAATATAGCTCTAAGCACAACATTTTGAAGTTTACTTCCTTTTTAACATACTTCTAAGAGTTCATCCGAAACTTTTCATCAAACTACTTTTTATTTCAATTCTGAAAACAAAATAACCATAGCATGTTCTTTTGAAATCCATAAATTTCGTTACGATACAAAATAAAAAAATTATATATTTTTTCCTGCAAAATTTTTCTTGTTGCTGGTAATCTGAAGGAAACTATTTTGTAAAAGTTGGTACAAGTATTAAAAAGAATTATAACTAGTTTTATTACTAAAGAATACTACTATACACTTTGGATAAGCAAGAGGCCGGAAGAACGAATTTATGAATTTATTCGTGATATGAAACGGAACTGCCACCTTAAATTTGCAGAAAATTCGCACAAAATTCAAAATGGCACAAGTACACGCAAATAATTTCCAAATAAAGACACAATTGACTTTAAAAATATTTTCATTATTATTATTATCATTAAATCAATAATATCCTTTTTTACATTCTCAATATCTATATTCGTTTGTTCTTATTAAATTTTATCCATATTATCTTCAATAAGATTTATAAAAATCTTCAGTTGAGCAAGCATAACATCATAACGTGAAAATAAAGATCACAAAAAAACATTATTTTTAACTGTGCGTGCAATAACGATAATCTTCGATTATTTTTTAATCCGTGCATTATTTTTCTTTCTCTCCGTCTCCTTTTATATAATGGCCTACATTATGACAGATTCAACAAAACTTCAATACATTCAGTGTAAAAAAAAAATCTTTCTAATTCTGTAAAAAAAAAAATCGATATTTGCTTACTCGTTTTAGTTGCAAGATAGAACAGATAGAAAAAATAAATATTAGAAAATAGGTACCATGTGTAAGAAAAACACAAATAAAATATTTCAAGAGGAGTAAAACATCAAAATAAAAAAAAATTTGAATATCTATTATTATTATTACTTTGATTATAATTGTTTCTATTCACAGGATAAATTTGGCTAGGTACTTTTTTTACTCGTATCTGGTGATATATTTGATATATTTCAAAACTGAAATCACCGATCGATTAGTTTCATTAACCAGTAAAAACGGAAAAGGAAGAAAGCATTATGCAACCTTTTACCCCTGTTGTCATTTCCTGCATTACCAAAAACAGAGGGAAAAGAAAATAGGAATTTAATTGCATCATATTTCAGGTACTTGGAACTTCCTAAATTTTGTAAAAATGTACGGATAATGTCTCTCGAAGTTTTCCTGCACTGTAAAATACTATATAATATCTCCTAATATTACTAATACTATAAATTTATTTATAATTTTTCAAGATTAAATATACAAAAAAATAAATATGCAAAATTAGATATATTTCACATTCTTGAGCTCCCCGGATTTAATTTTAAAATCCATGCAAAGGAAACATGAATTGAATTCTGCTATATGGAATGCTCAAATAAGCCAATCGTTTGGATTAAAGTGTCATTTTTAAAAACTAATAGAATAAAATGAAGATAAATTATTTAGTTTAAAAGATTAAATGAAATCTTGTTGAGGGTAAAATAGGTACATAAAGTAGATACCTGATTCTATAAAAGATCCTCTACATGTCTTCTTTACTGATAAAGAGTGCAAAATTCTGGCTCATGTATATTCTTTATCTGACCACGATTTAAAATTAAATAAACATGAATCTAGTGTATGTTAAATCCGTCGAGACTCGGATGTCCTCCCGCTGGTTAAAAGTGAAAATTTGAAGAAAAAGGATGTCACCTTTATCATCTGATAACAGTTCAAAAATAATTTTCACGTAGTTTCAAAAAGGAACAAAGCGGTTTTAATCTATGAAAATCAAATTGGAATAGAAGAAGCAATATATTTTTATAAAAGCGTATAAATAAATATTATTATAAATAGTAATAAGAAATTAAAATATTGTTACTACTAATATACATAGGATGCAGTACTGATTGCTCTGATTTTAAAACAGACTGCATAATATAATATAATTGTGACCAAATTACTATGCATTTAATGCATGCTTCATCATTGTCTGCTGAAATTTAAAATACATTTCAAAAAGTATTGAACAAACTGGTCTTAAAACCTTTGAAAAATAGATTTCCTACCATTTAAATTTATTTTGTAGAGATCATCCAAATAGAATCAACTTCACGAAAATATTCCGTGATCGTTAACAGCCAATTTCGGAAAGAAACGTCAAAGGCCGAGGTGAACATATAGTAGAATATAGATTTCATCACCGAAAATTTCCAGGTTCGTAACTAAATGCACTGAGGGTCCGTCGGACATAAAACCCTGGTTTAGTTTAGTTTAGTTTAGTTTAGTTTAGTTTAGTTATATTAACGTCCCGTTTGAAGCAACACTAGGGCTATTTTGGGACGGACCTCGTAATTTTGAACCACGGTCAGATGACGAGGACGACACCTGAGCTGGCACCCCCCTCTCCACACCATAAAACCCTGGTCCACGCCTAATCCATCGAGGGTCTAAAGCCTCCCCACTACAGCGTGGCTTGGAGTGAGATTGCTGGATATGGTGTCATCCTAGTAACCCGTCCACTGTTACCAGGATGGTCCGCTTTAATTTGCTTTTAAATGAGGTAGTTATACAAATGAACATTAAGTCGAAGTAAAATGGAGACGCAAATTTAAGCAGAAAACTGCAAACTAGTATCGTTTCAAAAAAAAAATTCAGAGGAATACATTTTTTTTTCTGTTTTTCATTACAACGAAGTGAAGCACAATCGATTTTATATATATATATATATATATATATATATATATATATATATATATATTACTACCATTGCATTAATAATAAACATAATTTCTGAAAGAGAATCTATAGCATGAATACAGGAAATAGCACTAAACCATGTGAATCACGAATGTAGAACACGATTCATATTTGAAGACAGATATATGAAGTTAAAAAAATGTGTGTTCTCGAATCCGTCATGTGCAGATCAGGAATAGAGTGGTCGTCTGAAAGATAGAAAGTCATGTTCTGCCCGACCGGAAAACAAAGTTTAACTAATGGAGGAAAGGGCTTTAGTAATGTTCCTCTAAAATTTTAGAAAATATTTATGCATCTTCTAATAAAATAGCCCGTTGTGAGAGCGACGTATAAAAATATTGTCAAAATCCTTAAAGCAATTTCTTTTTTATATTGGCTATTATTCTAGTTTCACACATTTCAATAAAAATCGTTTCACTCACCACAGAAAAAGTTAGCTTCAAATAGAGTAATTCTGTTTCCTTAATTCACGCTATTTTAAATTTAACTCAGGCTCAAACTAAACACAGAAGCATGATCTGATGGTCGAATTATATCTGACAGTCAATTCAAACCTCGGATTCAAGTTCAATGATATGTGTTATTATATATCTCAAAATTGCTTACACAACATTTTATCTCTTATCTTAACTGCATTCATCACAAGAGTTTAATTATGTAAGAATATCAGAGCATATGCGATATATTTAAACGTAAGAAAAGCATTTATTTTAAATATTTACATAGAGATAATGCAGTTTTGTGTCTGTTCGCATATATCTATAGTACATTTCACATTATAAAAAAGAAGGACTTTTAAATCAATATGATGCTTTAAAGCAAACATAACCACAAATGGGCAATCTTGCTATGCTTTATTGGAAATTATGATACATTAGCTCTTAGTAATATTATTAGCTTCTAGTGATAGAGCTGAATTCGGTGTTTTGGAAACATTTTATCAAACATTTTTATTATATGATGCAAATGTAATTTTTTACCTATTACTATGTACTCCAAGGATCATGGTTTTTTTAAGTTTATTTCGAACCATTGCAAAGCATATATAATTCTTACTTTCCCGTATATGAAGTATAGAGAAAGTATTGAAACAGTCAAAAAATTCAAACTCGAGATTTTGGCAAATCTCCAGGTTTCAGACCTCCCTGAATTTTGAAAACACATTTTTAACATTATGTCTGTCTGTCTGTGAACAAGATAGCTGAAAAACGCTTTGAGCTAGACAGAAGTTTGATATATGGACTCAAAACCAAATTTGTAGATTTCTATCAAATTTTGAACGAAATTTATTCACAGGAAGTCTGTCTAGCTGACTGTTTAATCACAAATCAACTCGATAACTCCAAAAACGCAAAGATCTTTTAACGATAAAAAAACGATCAAAAAGATAAAATTTAGTACATAAATTTAGCATCTAAAATATTGAATTCTTATCAAATTTTGAACAAGTTGAGGGGGTGACCGTCTGTCGATCTGTACTTTCGCATGCATGTAAACGCAATAACCTATAAACAGTATGACTTGAATCAATGAAATTCGGTATGTTACTTATGATTAAATGCAAAATTTAGGTTTCATTCGGTCGGCAAAGAGGCATTCAAAATGCATGTTTACACAATAGATTCAGTGAAAATACTAGATTCATGCTACTACATTTCATTAAGTATTGCTCTCTAATTCCATGAAAAGAATTTCCGACCTCTCCCGAGGTCCATAATTTTACGCTGGTTCAGGATGATGAGATCTTACAATAGAATATGCGAGAAAGTTTCGAGGAAACCACTCCTGCTTGTTAAAAATTCAAAATGTGCTGAAACGTCTTTCGCATGCGCATATTGAGACTGGTAGAGTGCCTGCAAATTCTATCAATCTTTTTGTTCCTTAAAATGTGTCATTAACTGTTAAAGTTGTAAGAAATGTGTTGTAGTTTGATAAGTTTTCGGTTTAGATACATCTTGCTTTCTTGCAAAAACACGACACATACTCTCCAGGTTGATTTTCAAATTTTGTGATTTGTGGCAGTACAAATGACCAAAAATATAGATATCTTCTGTCCTCAAAACTGTTGGTGATCCTCTGGTACCAAATAATTTTGCTTAGCAACCGCCCAGGATACTATTATCAATGTGTGTATCGAATCTTATAATGACTCTGGGGAAATAAAGAAAAATTTTCAATATGAGGTTAATCGCAAACATTTTTTTCGAGAAAATTTCCTCTACAAGATATTGTTTGTCCCGATCTGGAGTCCATATCAATCACTGGCAGCCACCCCACCATACCTTCCACTACTCTCACTGGCCCTACCGTCGTTGCAGAGTCCTCGGAACTTTTTTACAAGATTGATTCCGGATTTGTTGACATTAATTTTTACGACTAATATAAGAATTCGTCAAATTAATTGATATAATAATAAAAGTTCGATAAATATCATCGAAGCCGATCATTAGTATTA
This sequence comes from Argiope aurantia, assembly GCA_026543865.1. Lineage (NCBI taxonomy): Eukaryota > Metazoa > Arthropoda > Arachnida > Araneae > Araneidae > Argiope > Argiope aurantia. The sequence goes on along the minus strand of JAPMOR010122446.1, from coordinate 1,016,463 downwards.
TTTTGTTTTATCGATCAAAGTGCTATCCAGTGGGTTTTTAAATTATTGCAATTTTTCTGAATTCCAATCTCACTTGAAAATATTATATATTTATATTTCTTCAATAATCATTTTTGCTTACTTATAATTATCTTTCTTTTTTTTTTTTTTTCGTTGCCCCTCACCTAGTTATTTAGCAATTTAAGCACGATTAATTTAATCGGCCAAAGACTTGCATGCGCTGCCGTCCTCTTCGTGCTAATTTGTTTTTGTTTTTTTTAGAAGCAAACTCACAAATTTTTTATTGGCAGTTTCAATTAATAAATAAACTATGACTTCTTGGTATTTTTTAAATTAACATTAAACTAGAATTATAATTGCTAAGACTTGTGGGAAATGGACGCTTTCAAATAAAATTGTTTTATTCGGTTGTTTATGGGAACCTCCGGATGATGCTCATTATTTAATGAGTGAAGGGATGATTTATTATATATATAGCTGTGAAGTCAGACAGCAAAAAATGATCTTTGTGGAAACGTGTATTTTATATTTATGATTTTTGAAATCGGTGACACCGGTTTCACTGCCTTAACTGATGTAGTCACTTTCTCAGGTATTTTTATAATATTTTCTCATATTTAAATATATAATATTTAACATTATCTTGGAATTTTTAAAAATTTTTTATTTAAGATGTATAAAGTTTTACGACTAGATTTACTGCATGATAACTGCCTCTGTAAAAAAATGAAAAACTTTTTATGAAATGAGTCATTTATTGCTTTTTTCTATAAAATATTTGTGTGAAAAATAAGAAAACTTGTGATAGCTCAAAAAAGTGCAATCTCCTCAACTTTAAAGTTGTACTATGGTTGAATCTGTAATATAATATATATTTTAGTGATGTATTGTTTTAAAATTTTCTTTTATATAAAATATGAATTTATAAAATTTACATTTGAGAAATAAATATATATTTCCATAAGCATACATTTTTAATGCATAATAAAAACAATCTACAAATTTCTTATTGCATAATGCTCCTGTTACAAAATCTCAGAAATTCATTGCAAATTTTAAAAACTTATCTGTTACTTTTTAAAATAAAGAGATGAATGGTTTTGAAAATGAAAGTTGTTTGTTTTTCCTGATATTTATATTCAAAAGTTATGACTTATATCTTTTAAAACTTAATTAATAAACATTACAATTTAGTTAATGCATAGTTTTTAATTTACTTCTGACCTTTTTTCAAACATTTAAATCTTTATTTTAAAAGTTGAGATTTTAATAAATATAATTAGCTTAGCTTATTATATTCATGATTAGCTAGCTAATCATGAATATAATTATCTAGCTGTTAGTATTTGTAACTTGTAAATCTATTTACATTGGCATGCTTTTAAAAATAGAACTGGAAATCATAAATCTGTTTGTCAAAAGAAGTTTTGAAATATACTAAGATGTAATTATTTTATTTAGAGAAATTTTCTGTAACTTGTCTAATATTATTTATTTATCCAAAATGTTTCACATTATCTTAGTTTATAATGACACTTTTAATTCTGTTATTTCTTATTGTGCTTAAATTTATTATCCACAACAGTTATATTTTAATTATTTTTTATTATACATTTCAAAAGATATATCATAGAAATGTTAATTTTCAAAATGTTTTCAAAATTATATGTATACCTGTATTATTTTTGAAATACTTAATTATGATATTTTATTGTTTTTCTCATAGCAAAGTAAACTGTTTAATTGTTTGGAAAAAAATTAGAGTAATATTTTTCTTTAAAAAATTCTGCACATTTATGAATGTTTTCTGATTAAAAAAGGGTAATTTAGCTTTCACAGTTCTGTAAATATGTGTATTATCTTGAAAAGAAAAGCAAAATAATATATATCAACAAAAAGTTAGCTTTTTAAAAAAATATTTTCTCTTCAATGTTTTCTGCTCATAATTCTTTTTTAAATTTCATACATTGTTATTATGACTTTGAGAAATGCAGATTCTTTAATGCATTCAATGTATATGTGATATTTTTATCTTTCAAAATGAAGTACTTCCATTTTCAGATACAAAATTTTCAGTATGGGGTTTGCAACTGACCTTCAAGGTAAGACTTCACATGAGGCTCTGATGTCTCTTCAAGATGCAGAATTGAGGCTTCTTGAAAATATGAAACGATGCATGTCTCTACGAATAAAATGCGATCGAGAATATGCAATTGCTCTGAACTCTGTTTGTATCCAGACTTTGAAAATTGACCAAAGTGAATTAAAGGGAAGCATGGTTGCTCGAGTAAGATGCCTTATTTTTTTGTATAATATTCAGTATGTAACTATTTTTTATTTATTGTCTTTTAAATTTGAGAGTAGTATCCATCTAACCCATTTGTATTAGTACACTCTATAGCTTCCATTTGATATGGTTTTTAATTGTGAATGCCTAAAAATTCTTTATATGTTTCAGCATTATGCCAACAATTCTAGATATACTCATATGTCCTAGTATAGTAAGTTTGAAAGTAAATTTTTTATAAATATCTGACAATTGAATAATCAATATTTTGTCATGTGATTATAATATTAATAAGGGATGTGATTTGATGGAGTTGACTGGTGTAAAAACCATTATTGATTAGGTTATACCAATTGTATAATATGATATTAATTAAAAAATGATTATTAAATATGCCCTTCATACCTATATGTTAAACTTACTTAACTTACAGATTCAGCTATTTTTAGACTGTTATCACATGCATTCTTTTACTTAAAGACATATCCGAGATGTGAATTCCCCTTTCTTTGCATTCTGTTTTTAATCAGTAATAAAGAAATGCTTGCATTTCCAGGTTATTAATGAATTATTTATTGTATATCATTGAATTTAAATCTTAAATTGGAATTTTGAAATTACTGTTATTTTTCGTGATTTATTTCAGGAAATAGTCTGAAAATTTTTCTCTAATTGACTCTATTTTATTTATATGCATTTTACTATTAGCATTGCACTTCAAAATCATAAGATCATAACTAGTTTGTTTGCTCATATGTATGCTAATACTTATTAAACAAATAACATCATGGATATTAAAGTATGTAAAAAGATTACTGATTAATTGAATACACTAATTTCTGGGCACATGTACATTAACTGGGTAATAATGTATTAGCATCATTTTAGTAAATACATAAATTGTAATGATTATTATTTAATGATTGTTTTCTGTTTAATATTATGTGTTAATACAAAAGCTATTACCATTATTATATTAGAGTCGTGTATTTTTTTTAAGATCTTTTTTATGTCACTATTTCTCTAAACTAAAATCTTTCATTCTTTTATTAAATTTAAGGCTTGGAGTGTTGTTGCTGAAGAAACTGAAGCAATGAGTCGACTAGTGAAGCAGAATGCTGATTATCTGGCTTCTCATACAATTGATGAAATGAATGCTTTAATTTCAGAAAAGAGAGCATTGCGCAAACTCTATATTGATGAGCATAATCGTATCCATGGCGAATTATTGCGAGTATGATTATTCTTTCCTTAAAATTTATTATTATTAAATAGATAATGTAGTTATCTTTATGTAATCAAATTCTCTTTATTTAAAGCTTTTTTGAAGAATGATTGCTTTCTAGATCAATATTCATTCTTAAACTGTTATTTATTGATTTGTACTTTTGTGCATACATGGTAATCAATTGAAATATATTGCTTTAATTTTGATATATATGTTACCTAAACATGTTTTTTGACAATATTTTTTTCATTCTTAAAGTATTTCGTTTTGTTTTTAAAGACAGCATAGTATTCTTACTTGGTATACAATGTTTGTCCTAATCTGCGAAATGATAAAGGATGATAGAGGAGTCCTTGTGGATCATAAAATACTGTAACAATCCGGTCCCATTTCTTGCTGTTTGCAAATTGAACTAAATTTAAAGGATATAGCTACTAATCATGTAAAATCCTAGTTCAAAAAGTTTCTGGCTAAAAGGGCAAGAAAAATCCACTGAGATAATACTTTTCATTCAAGTACCTGGATTTAAAACCATGCTACAAGCACCAAAACCTTCGTGAAATTGAATTGTCACTCAACAGCTTTAATGCTGAATACGGCAAATATCATTCTAATTCATATGTCAAATTTACAAGAAACTTGCCTCTTCCTTCAGCTTTCCAATAAATCAACAATAAAATAAATCAAAGTCATAGTTCAGGAAAAATTTAGTCTATAATACATATACATCACTAAAATCGCTTTGATTAAAAAAAAAACTTGATAGACAAGTATTGCTTCTGATTTAATTTCTTGTCTACCTGTTGTTTTAGTTAGTCCAAAAGAGAAAATTTTAAAGAAAAGTAGCATTTTTATTACTTTATAAACTCAATGGAAAGAAACGGACTGGCATCTTCATATTCGAAAGAGTTAATATTGTTGGATTTGCATTGATTCCGTTTATCCACCAGTCCTTCATTTGCAGACATTCCAGTGAATGTCTGTTTCAGTGATGTATTGCAATGGAAATGAAAAACTTAATTTCTCCTGAACTAGGACGCCGATATATTTTATTGTATGCTTGTTCAAAAAATAATGGTATTGGAAAGTTTTTGGTAAATTTGACATTTTGAAGCTAGAATTCAGCATTAAAGATTTTGATGACAATTCAATTTTGCATTTTGCAAGGATTTCAGATTTTGTAGTGCTGCTTTAAATATAGGTTACCTAATGAAAATGATTTTATCTCGTAGGAATTTTCCTGCTCTTTCAAAATATGTACTTATTTTACATGTAGATATGTCAAAACATTTAATTGGGATTTTCTCCGATTGGTAGCATAATCACTTTCTCCACCTTAACTTGCAAATAGGAAGAATTAGGTTAGGGTTATCAATTTTTTTATGATCCAGATGCACTCTTCGATCACCCTCTTTCATTTGGCAGATTATGTCTAACTCACTATGTATATGTAATGGCATAAATGTTTTGCTACTTTCCTTTCTTATTCTTAGTTGTGATAAATTTGACCTTGCGTCAACATTTATCTCAAAACAGTTGCTTTTTCGAAAGCATGTTTAGAAATAAGTAAATCATTTTTACATAAATTTCAATTTTTTAATAAATTGATAAATTACATTTTTAAATAAGGGAAAGTTTTAAGTAGTTATACTCTCCATGTTAACAGTTTAACAGATAGAATTACCAACATGTATATGTTCTTTATGTAAATTATTTCAATTTGTACTTATATATTTATCAGTATGCTAGAATGTCTTCCTGATCTTTCCCTGTTTTTGTTTTATTTAAGTGATCAACTAATAGCAATTTTTGAAAATATTTTCAAAATGATAGATTATCTTGACACTTTTTAAACTTTTAAAATGTAATTCTGTTGATTCTAAAAAGAAAGCAAAAAAAAAAAAAAAAGCATTCCATTCTGAAAGAAAAAATCATTTTGATTATAACAACCTTATTATATATGCTTCTATAAAAAAAATAAAGAAAGAAAGAATAAAGAAAAATTGGCAACAAATAAAAATATTTAACCAATAGTTGTTAATTTTGATTTGAATTTCAGTATCAGTATTGGTGAAAAGATTTTGTTTTTGTTAAGTAATATTCTTTTATTAATTTGATGCTTCTAAAAGATTATTTGAATGCAGCTAGAAATTCTTGATACGATCATGTATTAATAAGAAATGTTTCATTTTATTTTTCCTAAATCTAAAACCAGATTAGGGTAATGAACCTAACCTTACCTAAAGAAATGAATTGAGTGTCGCGTTAATAAACTCAAAAGTAGCCTTTTTATGTTTCTAATTGATGCAAAATAACTTTCTTTATTTTGTGAATCTTCCTCATGCAGAAAAAAAAATTTATTGTGGGGAGGGAGACCCTGCATAATTTGTTTGTACTTTTGAATTGGTTTGTTCTTAGATTTTTTACTGAACCTTTCAAACTTACCTGATCATGCTACATATTTACTTAACATAAACCATACTTCAACTTGTATCATAATAGTATGTGAAGTAACTTAGATCATTAGAGTATGCGAAGTAACTTGTGTCATAATAGTATGCAAATAAAATTTGTCTGTAAGTTTGATTTTCTCATGAAGCTTTGCTTTCTTTTCCCACTTCTAATTTCCATAGGAGAATCTTAATTCATCTTTGTTCAAATTGCTTCATTGATAAAATTGTTTCAAATATTCTTAAATAAATAAATAGCTGAAAATTTCAGTTCTGAATGTTGTTTCTAATTTTTATGCTTTTTTAATCATATATTAATTTACAAAATGCAAGAGTTTACGTTGTTGCCTATGCAAAATTAATTTTACTCAGCTTTGTGTCCTTATACTGTGTTATTTATGCATGTTTGTTGAAATATTTTCTTTTAAAGCTTCAAGATGCAGTAAATAAAACTAGAAATCTGTATGAAAAATCTTTAGAATTATGGAGAGTATCTAAAGCCAAGTATGAAGATCAATATATAAAAGGTAATTGTTATTGTAATAGTTTTTTTTAATAAAATATATTTCTTTTTTGTGAAGTGCTATTCTTGTAGATTTTCTGGTGTATGAAACTGCAAAATATTGTACAATTTAAACACCTAATTTTCCAAAATCCTGATTGATATGCAAAATCAGGCTTAATTGAAAGCCTTGTTAAATTTAATGCTATATAATATATATATATATAATATATATAAAAATATATATCAATAATTCATTTTTCGTTTGTAACTGCTCATTATTTATCTAATGAATGGATTTTCAATTTCATGTTTTAGTTTGCATCAAAATTATCTACCTACAATATTTCTCTTCCTTTGTGAAATAGTCTTTGTGCCATAAATTGAATTGGTACTTGATTTAATTGTTTATTATATCACCCTTCATACATAATAAAAAGTTTTAATAAAAGCATATACTTTTGATCTAATAAAAATTATAATTTAATTTCTTTTCCTCACAAATAGAAAAGCGTACAATAGCAAGTCTGCTGTAACTTGCATTGCTTTTCTGTTTTCAAATGATAGTGCACATTTAACTATTCTCAATAAGGAACTTTAATAGAAAAATGGTTTCTTAAGATTTGATTTAAAATTTAATATCTATTACAGTAACCTAGAAAATAATGATTACATTAAGGAGCAAAGGAATTTATTTGAATTAAATCTTCGATGCCAATACATTCTCAAAAGTGATTATGGACACTTTTTTAATAAACAATAATATTCATTTACAATATTACTTAATAGGCAAACTTTAAACTAAAAATATTATACTTTTGATAAAATGATTCTTAATAACAGAATCCGATAACATTACACATATCATATCTGGGGCAATTAACTTTTTTAAATTGTTTCATTTTACAGTTGATTAAAAATGGATGAATTCAGTTCAATTTCCGGAAACTATAAAAAATTTTAATTGATCCTATTTATTTTTCAATTTAATCATAATTTCTTTAATTATTTGTATTTGTCATACCTTCACAGCATTGTTTGCTTAGTCTCTATTGTAAATGTGACATCAGAAAAATTGAATGCAAATCCATATTATTCTTATTAAACAATGTTCTCTAAATAGCACTTTTGCAATGAAGTGATATGTAATAAACCCTTCTATACTGATTTCATTTATGTGCATTATTTTCAAAACCCCAAATTTTTTTCTGTAAGATTTTCTATTAAAATATGCATGCATACTATATTATTGTCATTGATTTAATGTATTTAATACTGCACATGCTGCTTTATTAAAGAAATTAGGTAAGTAGGTTTCATTATTATAATCCTTTAATACTAAGTAAAATTAAAACTACGTTTTCGTTTGTTATTTGAGCTGTTATTTTATTGTATATTTCAAAAAAAGAGGAAAAGTCAATTTCTTAGGAAATTTTATATGTGTAAAATTTGTCTATTTTAAATATTAAATCAGCTTTCTTTCAATTTTTCTAATGATTTTTTTTTAAATCAGAAACAAAATATTACTATTAAATGTATTATTTTAAATGTTGGATAAATGAAATTTTAAAAAAAAATTTCATAGAGCTTCTGACTGATAAATCTTCTCTAATCCTCCTTGTTTTGTGCTATTTTTTCTATTCCTTTTTAAGAACTCATTTCTATAGTTATTTCTTAATATAAACACAAGTTATTAGATTTTTAAATTTTGAATCCTTTAAAAAAAGAAAGTAGATAGTAGGATATGAAGTGGCTCAATCATATTTTCTTCATCTTCAGTGTATTTTTCTATTGATTTATTTTTTATTTTTATAACAGTGAGGCGTTTCATCTCATATGTTAAGCTTTGTGATGTTAATAATAATTTCTTCTGTTATTTTATTCAGTTTTACTTATAAGACTGTTGTTATTATTTAAAAAATCATACATTTCTATTCTTATGAAAATGTAAATATTATGCTTGAATATGCAAACTTTTCAATTAGACATTTTATATTTAGGTTGTGAGTTTTTAACAAAATTGCTAATGTGTAATATTTCAGTGATTTTCAGATTTTTTCCCGGACCAATTCCATTAGGTAAATTTAGGTTTTAATCAGTATCAAAGCTAATCTATCTGCTTACAAGTATTGATTTTGAACTATGCATATACTCTTTCTGCATAATATTTTAGACCAAACTAATAAAAACAAATTTCAAATTCTTTTGCTTTATTTTCAATTACTGTATAATTATGTTTATTGTGATTCTTAATTACAGGTAAAGGAGGTAAAAAACTGGATGAAGCTAAAGATCGTTATATTAAAATCACAAATAAACTTCACAAATTGCACAATGATTATGTCATTCTTGTGCATGAAGGCAAAGAATATGAGAAACATTTGCGTAATACGCTTCTGCCATCCCTGCTAGAGTACCATCAAACAGTACTTCAAGAAACTGTTGATAGATGGTTAGAATCTTCAATTGATTTATTTAATACATAGAATAAAATTTATATAATGTTTTAAAAATACTATTTCTTAATAAAATATTGATTTGAATTTTTCCTTAGGAAAGCTTTGATGTTGCAATTTAATACATACACTGACTTCTCAAATGATACATTTCGATCCTTAAATATTAAAATGAGAAAGAGTATTGAATCTGTTGCTGGTGAAGATGAATACAAAGATTTTACAGACAAACATAGGTATAATATTTCATTTTTCACAAATTATTTAAAAATTCTGTCTAAAATCTAAATTTAAGCTTATTTTTAGATCACATCCCCCTCAGCCTGTTGATTTTAAGTTTGATGCAAGTCTTCTACATGACTACAGTGGCGTTTTAAAACCTAATCAATTGGCATTAGATGATATGACATATGATGCACTGAAAGAAAAGTAAGTATTCTGTTGATGATCTTAGTTTTTGTGAAATCATTATATTTCTGCATGAAAATTGTTTGCTGTTTTGGTATTAATATTGCTATTTGAATTCTCTACTAAGCATAATTGCAGTTCATAAATATTTACATTTATATGAACACTTTTATACTTTTTAGGTTGCAAAATTTGAAAGACAAGCTAACAGAATGTCAAACCATAATTAAGGAAAAAGAATTAGAAATTGGTCAGTGTGAAAATGAAATAAAATCAGTCCGTAAAACTTCAGAGACAGAAAACATGTAATTTGTTTTTCCTTTTTCTGCATTATTAAATGTTATTTATCTAATGCTTGTCTTTAATCAATTATAGTATATATCTTTTACAATCATATTTTAATTTTAGGTTGTCTGGGAAGCGCCGAGCTGTTGGTATTCTACGTAAAGAACTAAATGAAATAATATGTCAAGAACAGCGACATCAACAACTTTACAATTTGATATCAAGTTGGGTAAATAATGTCGAACCAAAAAATCTTCCTCCAGGAATTGAGTTTACAGACATTGTATCGACTGAAACAGTAAGTTCATTGCAATAAATTGTCCGTTATGTGGATTTGTGTTTGTAGGTATTTCAAACATTTGACTTACTTTTATTTGTAGAAAGATGAAGATACTTCAAGCCTGAATGCAATAGGAAGAAGATCTGCTCGTATCATCATGTCAAAACTTCGCCAACCATTTCATGCCTTTCAGAAAAAGACAAATGTAAGTGTTGTTGGCTTCTCTCTCTCTCTTTTGTGTGGGTGAGTGGGTGGGGAAGTCCTTTTTTTTTTTATCATTCCTACTAATGGTATAGTTTGAATTGTTTTTTAAGTATTTAATTAGTATGGTTAGAAGTTTATCCGAATCTAAGAAATCATTTCATTTTGGGTATAATTTCTTGCTTACTTATGTAAAACATGAATAACATATTTATGTTGTTCAGAATTTTAGATGAAACTTATTTTCTGTATTAATTGCCGGTTTATAATTTTTTGAAACAAATGTAAAATTTTGGAATATATATCTATATATGATAGTTTTTACAATTAGTCTGCTTTTTAACACATTTCTCAATTTATTTCTATATTTTAAAACAAAAATTTGAAAGTATGTAGGTGTGATTCACAAGCATAAAAACACTACATTACTGCTTTTGAAGATTTGCTTAAATCCAAAATATATTAAATATAATTAAGATAAAGTTAAGAGTATATGCTGTATGAGATTTTTGAATGTATGATGTTCAAACAATGAATCCAAAAAAAATGTAGATACTCATTGAGATGTCTTTCCCTTCATCCCCAAGTGAAAAAAAGGATGTGGAAATTTTCTAGCATCTCTGCAAAAGTACTTTTGAAAAATTATAATTAGAATAGGAACATCCTGCAACTTTTAATTTATAAAGCTTATTGTTTACTCAATTGTAACATAAGTTATTGACCTTAATACAGGAATATCTATAACTAGCACTATTTATTATAAATAAATGCAGAGTCACCAATAGAAAATGAAATTTATGTTTGTTACTAAGGAATTATTCATTTTATTGCTCGCTAGCATTTAATAGTTGAATCATTTATCAGAAGATTTGTACATTTTGCAGTAACATTTTATAATTTGAACATCTTCCAAATTTCTATTATAAAAGATAAAGTAATTGAATAAATGTTTGTAAAAAAATAAACCTTTTACCTCTTTTACCGCATTTATAAGGACTAGCACTTCGAGCAAAATTATATTGCCAAAAAAAGTTTTAATTATTCAAGTCTTACACAGTTTTCCTGACTTCCAAGAATCGGATATTTAGGAACAGTTAATTAGTTAATAATTTTGAAATGAGTATTTTTATGAGAAACTCGTGAGTGTTTTTATTTTGAGAAAAATAGTAATCATATTTCTAAATATCTGTGTTAAAATTGCTTTCATGTTAGTCTTGAATATTTTTAAAATTCAAGAACTTGCTCATCAAAATACAAACTATGAATTTGTTTCATCACCTCTACCATTTGCAAGTAAGATATCCTAGTTCCGAATCCGATTTCCTTATTTTTGACTTGCATTGTGTTTTTCTTTGAGAATTGTAGCTTTTCAACAGATTTTTGAAAAAATGTCAATGGAGCCAGATTAATTTTCCTGTAAAGCATGAAGTTATTGATGCAGTACTGTAATTAATTTCAATTTTCGCATTGAAATATTAATTTTGAATTTTGTTTATTATTAGAATTTTTATGTAGTATAATAATTTTTCATTTTGTATCTGTGAAATAATTAGTTTTATTTGAAATCTTCAGTTTATTCTTACTAGTTAGAAGCAGTAAACCCATTTTATAACTTATTTCGAATCTAGGCTTCAGATTTAAATATATAGAATTTCACTAATGTTCTTGAATCTTTTCCTCACCTTGAGGCTTTTGTTCTGATTCTTCTAATGTGCAATTGTGGGAATTATTCCGTTGCTGTTATTTTATTTCATTAATTATTTTATATTTTACTAACCAATTTGAAGTATGATTCTCGATTTTAAATATTATTAAATAGACAATTTATGATTTATCACACCGGGTTTTACAGACATCCCTTCATCTAGCAGTCATTTAATGCAACTCTTTACGGTATGTATATGTCTTCAGCTGTTTATCAGTGTAAAAAAAAAATTATTAATCGTGAATTAAGAGTTTCTTTTTCAGTCAACACAAGGTTAATACCACTTATTTTTTTTTAATTTCATTATTACTCAATATGTTTTAGAGCATTTGAAAAGAAAACTATAGTTGAAGTTAATGAATTAAACTTCATAAATGTAGCTGTCTGCTAAAAAAATGTAATTGGTGGACTTTTTCTTTCTCTCCAGAGCTCTTTTGATGAATCTTTTACTACGCAAGGAGGCAGCAGAAGTTATTCCCTCACAAGTCCTGGGCATGATAATGTAATTATCTGTTTATTGATCTTAAATTTTTAAAAAGAATATTTAAAAGATTGAATTATTTTACAAAAATATTCTATTCTTTTGCTTCAAAATTATTTGGATTATTACCCATTTTACTCTCCTCTTCATATTATTTTTCTGACGTTTTGATTTCATTGTACTATTGAAATTATAAATATTCTTCACATTGTTGAAATAAATGAGGAAATGGTTCATAAGAATGTTTTTATTTATTAGTTAATAAATAAAAACTTCTCAAAACAAAAATCATAGAATGTATAATTTTTGATTATGAAAATCATGAGGCATGTCACTTTATACCTGCCGAAGATATATATTATATAATAAATACAAGGCTTCAAAAGTTAATTTATTTTTAAACATATATTCATCATGCGATTTTATACACTTCCCAGTTTATGGTATGACAACGAAACAAGGTATTAAATGGGCGGGTTGAATTTTGTTATATTTGAAAGCAATATGATTTTTAGTATATTATTATTATTAGCAGATTATGTATATTATTATTATTTAGAAACTTTTGTTATAAATAAAGACTGTTTGGACTTATTTTCCTCTTTATAAAAATTGTTGATACTGCTTAAATTTTATATTATTGTAGATTCTGGATATTTATAAAAATCGTTATTTGTAATATAGAAATTTTTTTTCTATAATTTTTCTCTGATCAAAAGTAATATTTTATGGAACTGAGATTTTGAAGATTTTTTTTTTGTTAACATTTTGAAATTAAATAGTAATTTTTATCATAGTACTAAAATAATTTACCTTTTTTAACATTTCCTTGCAACGTTTGCAGATTAAGTTATCTTGTGCTCATTAAGTTACTTGTAGTGATATTTATGTGATCAGTGCCTTACCTAAAATATTGTTGCCATTTTAGGAAGTTTTTTTAATTATTGAGAGGATCATTTTTCATATTTAATTATTTGCTGGCTAATTTTTCAGACAATGATTAAACAATTAAAATGTTATAGATTAAATTCAAAAAGATATGAGTTTTGTTTGTGTGTATGTTTAAAAATTCTTATGTAAACAAGCATTTTCAATAATTAATGATTTAGTAATAGTAAATAGCAGAATATTGTTTTGAGCTAAAAATTACAGAATCACTTTCAAGTAATCATGACATACCTAAAAATTTAAAAATGTGTATTTAGTACAAAATATATCATTAAAGCTTTTATGTTGCATAATAAAAATAATAATGAAAAGCATTCTTTTATTCATGTACTAAATAGCAAAAATAATTTTATTCAAAATCTGTTTTGTTTTGCAAACTCTCTTGGTAATGTAATTAGTACAGAATCGAAATTTGGTTAAAACTGTATTTTTATTGAGAATATGCTTGTACACAAAATTTCAAACCTCTAGCACATCAAGAAGTGAGTGAAAAATCGATTGCAAAATTCCATTTTTGCAAACAGAAAACAAGTCAATTTAGATAATAGCATATATTATGAAATGCATTGTGTGGTAATTACTGCTCAAAAGTAAATTAATTGATTGACTGAAATATTGTTTTGATTCAGAAGCTTCTTTCGCAGTTGAATCAACAACGAATATATAATAACTATAAAAGGATTCATTATGAAAAATGATCTAGTCTTATATATCACATATTTTTCACTTCAAATTATTAGTTCTTTTTAGTAAAGCAAATACCTTTTTACAGTTCTATTTTCTTTTAAGGTTATTCTAAATCCATCATATACCAGCCTCCAAGATGAAGACTGGTTTCATGGTGTTCTTCCGCGTGAGGAAGTGGTGCGTCTTCTTGTAAATGAAGGAGACTATCTTGTTCGTGAGACTTATCGCAATGACAGTAAACAAATTGTTCTTTCAGTTTGCTGGGAAGGACATAAGCATTTCATCATTCAGACAACTGCTGATGTAAGTTTATATAAATTTTTTTTAATTATATGCTTACGAAATTTGAATGTTTTCTGTATTAAAAATTATATGCACAATATTTTTTGTATGTTATTTTTAAGTAAACTATTTGGGAATTTCAGTACAGTGCTTCATAAAATCTAAATGACACTTGATACAATATTTTTTTTATGCCACTGCATTATATGGTCACTCATTACTTAACATTATTATATACTAGATTTTCATTACTTTTATAGTTATGCAGTATGTTATTTACTCATAGTTAAATGCAAAAAATTGGGGGTTGCATTTCAAGAAATTACAAATTCTGTTTTTAATTATTAAGTGATTATTTAACCAGTTCAAATTATCATCTCAAAAAGAAACATTTTTAAAAGATATTTATAGGTACATTAATTATTCAGTTGCACTGAGAAAGATTCAGGTTTTATTTTTTAATGAAAAACTGAGAAAGGTTAAAAATTAAGAGACTATGAATAACAGTCAAGGTTGTTTTCTTCTCTTCAAAATTAAAGGCCCAATTTAGCTATGTAATCAGAAAAATAGTTAATTAAAAGTGGTTGTGAATTTTTTTAAATAAAAAAATTGCTATATATCTTTTAACTTCTATTACTGTTATTAGACTACTATTTAGTTATAGAAAGAACGCAAATTCTATGTTCTTTTATGTGTAGATTTTTCCCTTTAAAAAATGAATTGGAAAAATATGGTTTGCTTACTATTCACTTTATCTCCTTTATAAATTGAAAATAATTTGAACAAAAATGTTATTACTAGTTTAATTTCAAGTTTTAATGAATATGTTAAGTTTTTTTTTTTTTTTTTTTTGTAAGTTTTGGGTTGTGTTATATATATAAAATAAGCTATAGTAAGTTATTTTTCCTGCGACTTTTATTTCATTTTTATTTTATGTTGACTTTAATAAAAGAAATAAAAGTTTTAATACTGTAGATAATTTCTGCCATCTTTTCAAAAAGCTGAAAATTTATTATCTTTAATATCTACTGTAGAATGAATATTTTCATTTGGAAAAATAATTTAACTATTGTAAATAGTCTTCCCACATCAAATATTTTGTTTTTCAAATTGTTTTGTTAATCTAAAATTATATCTATATGTCTAAAAATGATTTCATGTGGTTATTGCTTAATAATATGGTTTTGGCTTTAGATATTAAACACATAGGCTACTTTCAGGAATTGGAGAATATTTCATGGTGGAATGATATTTACTAAAGCGTCTTTCCCACCCCACCTCATTTTAAAGTTGCTCATTCAATAAAAAATATATATATATATTAACTTGAAACTCAAAGCTATAAGTTGCTGGTTGCGATTAAGATCTACCAAAACTGGAAAAGGGGTGGGGACTCTGAAATTGTTTTTTAAATGTAAATCTATGAATTTCAGGTATACCAATTCTTAGTTTCATCCTGATGATGTTTATTTATGCATATCTTTTTCTTTATTTGTGCATATGTATTATAATATATTTATTTAGGCTAATTATCTTGCTTTGTAAATTATGAGCAGTTTAACATATCTGTTGTACGTTCAGTTTATATCTTCAACTTTTGTATTGTTTTATCTTACTTCATGAAATGAGGAACATATCAAAATATGTTTGACAGACTGCCTAATTTTAAGGTGTGAATTATTTATATAATAATAACGGTAAATTAAAGGCGCTTTTTGTAGTTCTTTACAGAATCTTGAATGCAAGAAAGTAAACCATTTTCTTGAACTCCTAAAAAATCTGTATATCTCATATTCTTTTCTGTTCATCATACAAAAATTGTCACTGAAACATAGCACATCAATGTGCAATGTCTTTTACCAAGAATTATTCAGATTTCGAAGCTTTAAATAAAAGAAACCGTAGAAAGAAAGAGGGGGAAAGACATCTTAAAATACTAAATATAGCATGTTTGTTTTTCTACGGAAATGTGAAATTTAAAAATTAATGAATGACTTTAAATAAAATACTGATGATGAATAGATGTAATTTATTTTTGATATAAATTTGAACTGGTTAGAATTCTTTTGGTATAGAATCTTGTACTTTGTAGGGAAAATTCCGATTTGAAGGTCCAGCTTTTCCATCTGTTCAAGAATTGATACTTTACCAATTCCATTCTGGACAACCTATTACTAGTCGTTCAGGTGCAATTTTGAAAACGCCAGTTTTGAGAGAGCGATGGGAACTTAATAATGATGATGTTGAACTTGTTGAAAAAATTGGTCGTGTAAGTATTCATTTTTATATGATAGCAGTTAGTATTTTTAAGTATGATATTGATTCAGTGATTTGTACATATTTCTTTTTAATTTATGTAGTTATATTTTATTTACTTCATTGTAATTTTATGCTGTATATTTTTTATTTGCAACTTACTTTGATATGTTATATAAATATTCATATCTTCTGTGAATTTTTATAATAGATTAGCCATTTTTATCTTATTCATTAGATTACTATCTATTTCATTTCACTGTTTTCCATTCTTGAAAAACAGCATGTATAATGGAAGAAATATTTTGCTTGAAATGCTGTTTTATTAATGACAAAAATTATCAAAAAAAATTGATAGAGTATCAGGCTGGTTAAAGTATTCATTTTGTGACTTAAATGATCCTCATGAGGGAATTTTTTAAAATTTAATTTCAGTGTTATATCATATTTTTAGGTCACAGTTTTTCTTTAAAAATGACATTTTGCTCTTTTTTTGTTGTTGTTTATTTATACTGTTTAAGGACGTCTTTGTCGTTATAATATTGTCACTTTGTAAATAAACAAACCTTGAATTATGTACTGATTTATTATCTAAAAATAAAACATTAATTGTGAGAGTTTTTTTTTAGTTATGGGTTTCATTTAGCTTAAAAGTTCTATTCTCATCTTCTTTGTATTGTTATTTCCTTTGTGTATCATTCCCTACATTATTGTATTTAAAATTAAAATGAAGTTTTATTCTGGGAGATGTCGAATTTCGTTCCTGGTCCTTATGAAAGCTTATTGAATCCTATTTTAAATTTTCTTTCTTTGCTTGCCATAAGCCTATGTTTTTACTAAAGTTTATTTTAAAGGAGAAAGAACATAACAGTACCCTATTACGATCAAAAATAATGTTGGCTTCCTGAGAAAATGTTATGATTTTTTTTTTCTTTTTGTAGATATGAAAATTATGAATTCATAATAACAAATTTTGCTAATGCAAGCTTTTACATGCCTTATTACAAAGTTTGTTTTTTATCACTGACAGAAGGTTCTACATTCAAAATTCCACCAAAGATCTTGTTTGTGGGGGGGGGGAGGATTTCAAATACAGTGAATTTGATGAGAAATAAATCAAGGGTCAAAAGTCATCTTTTTGATGGGAAATAAAAATTTGAGGAGAGAGGTGTAGCTTCATAATCTGATAACTATTTTAAATTTTGAGATCCATCCTAAACCAGCTCTCATGTTCTCTAAAAATGCTGCATTAAAATATAGCTAATATATATGTATGGGTTTTTCTTAGTATATAAATTTTAGAAATTTTATTTTTGTTTTGTAGGGTAATTTTGGAGATGTTTACCGAGCAGTTTTACGAGCTACTGGTGTTGAAGTTGCTGTTAAGACATGTCGCATGAACCTTCCTGATGAGCAGAAAAAAAGGTTTTTACAAGAAGGTCGCATTTTAAAGCAGTATGATCATCCAAATATTGTTAAGCTGATTGGAATATGTGTTCAAAAACAACCAATCATGATCGTAATGGAGCTTGTACCTGGTACATTTAATTTTATTTGTTATAGCTAGAAATTCAATTTTGATAGGGTTTTTTTTACTATTCTAAGATATTGTGTTGAAATCTAGGTGGCTCCCTTCTGAATTTCCTTAGAAATCATAAACATTCTTTGTTGATAACTGACCTATTGACCATGTGCTTAGAGGCTGCGCGTGGTATGGAATATTTAGAAAACAAGAACTGCATACATAGGTAATTTATTATTTTGTTAAGTTATGGTTTATTTGTTTGTTTCTGAAAATTGTAATGGTGTATTTTGCATTTTTAGAGATTTAGCGGCACGAAATTGTTTGGTTGGTTTAAAAAACGTTGTGAAAATTTCTGATTTTGGAATGTCCAGGGAAGAAGAAGAATATACTGTATCAGATGGAATGAAACAAATACCCATCAAATGGACAGCACCAGAAGCATTAAATTATGGTAAAAATATTTGTATTTTTATAGGTTTTTGAATTTTTAGAAAACAGTCATCTCTAGTTTTGTATAATTTGTTTTTTGTTTTTTAGGGAGATACACTAGTATGTGTGATGTTTGGAGCTATGGTGTTCTTATGTGGGAAATTTTTTCGTTAGGCAGCACTCCCTATGCTGGATGGTCAAACAGCAAAGCCAGGGAGATGATTGACTCAGGTACTTTTTAACTTTATTAGCTATTTTCTTCTGCTGAACATTTTATTGTAGTCTAGCCGCCTTTGGCTACCAGCTGGTTCGCCAATCTTAATGTTGGTTTAAATTTTAATAATTAAATATTTTACGTAATTCCTACTTTAATATATTTTTCATCAAAATATTTTAAAACTTCAAATTTTGATAGTCATATAATTCACTCATAATATTATAAAAGCCTTGTGTGTGTGCGTGTGTGTGTGTGTGTTTGTGTGCGCGCGCGCGCTCGCGTGCATGTGTGTGTCGCTCGTCACTGAATTTTAGCTTTACTAAGGCAGTCTCCAAAGTTTTCGATTCTGATATGAAAATGGTAGAACGAATCAAACAAAGTGGGGAAACTTGTTTGGGTATCTTTTGATAAATCTCATTAAAATTTTATCCATTTTCAAATCGGAATTTTTTTATTTGACTGTTTTTGTGAGTTGATGTGACCCGTTTTTATGAAAATGGTAGGGAAAAAAGACCCGTATATCGAACTGTTATTAGGTACTTGTTTTTGAAAGGTAATACGTTTACACAAATTAAAGAGGAGTTCGACGCTATGTACGAGGGCCCTGCGCCATGATTGATTACTGTGAAATTTTGGACAGCTGAATTTAAACATGACCGTACCAGCTTGCATGATGATGAACGTTCAGGAGGGCCAAAAGCTGCAATAGTGACGAAAACATTGCTAAAATTTACCAAATGATGCTGGACGACCGCCTAGTTAACGTTATGTCGATAGTAGAGGCTTGGAACATGTCTAAAGAATGTATTTGCCACATATTGAACCAAGATGTAGGTATGCACAAGCTAACTGCACGTTGCCTGCCACAATCAAAAACATGTCCGGTCGAAAATTTGTACCGTTCTATTGACGCAATAAATCAAAGATTTTTCGACGATTAATCGCTATGAATAAAACCTGGATTCATAACTGCAGTTTAGAAACAAAAATAAAATCAAAACAGAGGGAGATGGACCTCAAAAGGAGAATCGGCATCTACAAATACAAAAATTGTTGCTTCTGCTGGGGAGATAGTTTTCTGTGATAGCTATGGAATTGTCTTAATAGATTATCTTGAAAAGGGTAAACCCATTACCGAGCATACTATGCAACAGTATCTAACAAGATGAAGGCGGAAACGGCGAAGAAACAAACTTTTCCAAAAAAAAATGTTTCACTAAGACAATGCCCTGATTCATACTCAACGGTTGTGATGACGAAAATACATGAATTACGGTTTGAACTACTTGACCACACGCCCTACTCGCCAGACCTGGCCCCAAGTGCCTTTTTCTTTTTCTTGTTATTGTTGCTCTTTAAACTAAAAGAAACATTCGGTGAACAAAGAATTTCGTCTAATGTGGAAGTTATGAACGTTGCAGCGAAAGATTCCACATATTATTTGACGGGTTAAAAAAGGATGAGATCATCGCTAGAAGAAATGCATTGATTTACAAAGAGACTATATCGAAAAATAAAAGTAATTTTGGAGAAAAAAATAACTTTTTCTTTGTTAGGAAATTTTTCAGACAGCCTACGTTTGTAAAAAAGTTTTTTTTAGGGAAGTTAAAGTGACATGAAATTTTAAATCATATTTTTTTCATACAAGTGTTGTTAAAATACAAATATTAAATTGAGTTAGTAAAATATGTTATTTTAAATGTATTTCGTTACGTTGTGTGATGTTTTTGCGATTATATTAACCCTGAAGGTAATCGGGTGAAAATTTGAAGGGGAGAATTATAGAAGTGAAAGGATGTCTCATGTAAATATCACTTTTCATTATTTCAATTCCATTTTTATATCTTCTTCTTAGTTTTGGGTAGCTGAATAAAGCAAAGTATTATTTCTCCTATATAATACAGAATTCCAACGTTCCTTGAAAATTCCTTAAATTCCATTTTTTTGTATTTGGAGCCATGGAAAAGTACTTGATTTTTCATTTATTCCTTGTACAGCCATTTATTTCGATTCTTAGACAGAAACAAAATCATATTCCTAAAATGTTGCCCTATGATTTCAGATGGCATTATAATAACTCATTTTCAAAGGAAAGAAATAAGAATTCAGTTTGAAATTAATATTTCATCTCAATTATTTGGTCTGAAGACATTTTTCCGATGATCGTTACGCTAGGGAACATTACTAATTAGCGATTTTCGAAAACCATTCACCACTTTTTCTGACAATCGACTAATATTATACTACTTAAAATCGTAGAACAACATTTTTTGAATAGTGGTTTTTTTTTTTTTTTTTTTCCTCGATCCCTGAATTTGGACTGTTTGAAAAGTACTTATAGACATTTTTCGAGAACCGTTTTTTACAAAGTAGAATTTTTCGGGTAATGTAGTTGAATGGAATTGCAAAAAAGTTGAAATTTTAAAGTTTTACGCTTTTGTAAAATTCCGAATATTATTGAGCTATCTCAATATTCAGTAGCTCATTGTATAGGTCTTACCTTTTATTTGTACCTTTTTATTTTTCCTCTGAAATCAAAAGCCTTTTATTTAAACGCGAAAAGCTGTCGCGTGTTCCGACTTTCCCACCCCTTCCCCTCCTCCCTTAATCCTGAAACGTATCTAGATTCACGTTTAGAGACATGTTTTGGATAGCCAGTTCTTCAACCCATAAAATTATCCGATATGTATTTTTCCCACATTTTGACACTTTTCTTTAAAATATGACTGGACTATTGATTTCTACCTTGAAAATTCCACCAATTGTAAAGGGGTGCTAATATAGAACTGTCAATCTCCAATCTTTTCTCCCTGTGTAGTTTGAAAGGGAAAAGAGGGAGCCGGAAGCGAGATTACTGCTCAGGGAGGGTATTTTCAACAAACTCAACAGTTGGAGAGAATTATTATTCGTATAGCTCTTGTATTTGGCTTTGTTCCATTTATCAAGTTTTGTTTAAGAGTCTAGTTAATCTTAATGTATCTAGTCTAATGTTTGATGAATATGCAGCAACTCCTTGAAACAAAGCAAATGAATTTACCCTTTCTCTTTTGGGATGGATAAAAAAAAGATGTTGAAATTAGATATCAAGCTTCAATTTTAATATGCCATTCCACAGACGAAAATATTTTGCTAAACTTTCGTGTTCTACAGCAAAATTGGATTTGAGAAAGATTTTACCCATCTTGATGAATAGTCCACCAGTAAAGTGGAAAATCTTTGACTTATTCGATGATGAAATTCAAAAAGAATTTGCAATTTTGTTAATGAATGTAGGTCTTTGTAGCCTACTTGGGATTTTGAACCTATTTTTTCTTATGTGTGTTATTTATTCAAAGGTTCGCCTGGTAAAAGAGAGGACTATACTTTTATTTTATTAACTGAAGATGAGGCAACAAGTATTCTTAGTGTTCCCTTAAGCATTTAGATGTAGTAAGCATGAAAGTAGTCATGCTCATAAATAAAATATTTTCATTGTTAATTATTTGCATTTCTATATTTAAAAGTATTTAATTTTATGGCCCTTGAATTTTCTTTTAAAAAAAGGTCCTTGAATTTTATTCTTGATTATGAATGAGAACCCTAAAATAATTAATAAATTATAAAAGTTACGTAAAATAATTGTTTCAACATATTTGGTTTCACTTAAGTTCTGTACTAAAATGTTTTCCAACTACGATAGTAATTTACCGATTCCTGTCGCAATATTTTGTTTGATAATTAAATAAAAGTGCCAACATTTCTTCATACAAAAATCCTAGGTGGAGTCAAAGTCTCCTATGCTTGTCCCCAAATTTGGAACAGTGATTGAAGGAGTTCAGACAACAAACTTAAAATTTTAATTCTGTCACATTCTTCTGCTGTGTGTTGAATGCAGAATTATAAAAGATTTAAATGTAAAACTAGACATGAGATATTCCATGCCTTTGTGGCCCGTCATTGTATTTTTCCTGATTATGTAATAATTTCTGCATAGTTGCCAGTTAAATTATTTTATACCTTCGATTATATTAGTTTATATATATATTAATAATCTTACTTAAAGTTTAAGTTTCACAATTTAGTTTAAACTTTGGTTAAAGGGTCAAATTTTGAAAGGTAATATTACTTTAATATTTGTAATAATTTATACTTTAGTTGTTAAATTCTTTATTCTTAATTGTCTCATTGTTGTAAAAAATATAATTTATTTTCAGATTATCTAAAATTTGCTTTATGTCTTTCAATTTCTTCTATATACTTATCTGACATCTGGAAATAAATGCATCTCCATGCAGTTCTTTTACTCTCATCATTTTAGATGTTCAAATTATTTTTACAGGATACAGACTAGAATCGCCTCCTAACACTCCAGAATATATTTATGAATTAATGATCAGAACATGGGATTATAATCCTGATAGAAGACCACATTTTTCTGAAATCAGACAAACATTGGAGAACATTGCAGCAAGTTTTATTTAAATTGCCATGAGATTTTATTTACTAAAATATACCACTAAACCATCATTCATCAACTTACCTTAATCTTTTTGACCGAAAAAGTGCCATTAAATGTCTTCCAATATTATGTGGTTGTGATTTAGCATGCCAGTATTATTGTTATTATTTTTTTTTTTTCATTTCTTGTTGGTCTTATTTTTTTTGTTTGAAAATATTCAACAGCAATTAAATTTTTATAAATTTCTTCAAACTTATGCATTTTTAATGATCTCTTATGAATGGTATTTTATTCTATAAGATTTTACTGCTGTACTAATAGTGCACATTTTAAACCGATGAACAAATTTTATTTTTAGTTCCTTATTAAAATGCTATGCTTTATAAATCACAAAATAGTTTTAATTAATTGTGTTCATTGTTGATTTTTCAAAGGTTTCAAACCGTATTTGAAGCTTTTAAAATCACTCTTAATTACAATTTATTAACTATTTCCTTGCATAATTTGATACTGATTTTTCTCTATATACTAAAAAATTTAATTTCATAATGTATGCTATTAGTGTCCGATATTAAATTAATCTTTTCTTATGAAAAATATATTCATATTGCTATCATTTCAATATTTATTGAAAACACATTATTATTCAATTTTGGTTATAATTTTTATTAGTTGGTTTCTCTTGTGTTAAATTTTTACAGATGCTTTTTTTTTCATTTCAAGTCGTCTTTTTTTATAGTCATTTTTTAACCTATATTAAATTCATTTTTGTATAAATGAATATTATCTGTTGAAATGTGAGTGTGGTTGTGATTTTCATTTATAATTGCACATTCATTCACATAATAATCTTTCATATATTGGTATTGAAAGAATTATTGAGCTATTTTCAGACTATTTGGCTGTGTGATATGTTTTAGTCATAAATTATTTATAATAAACAATAGTTTGAAGAAAATTTCTTTTTAAATTGTGATGGATATCCGTTTATTTCGGTTATCACAGTTATATGATGGGTTCTTCACTAAATATTCTACTGGTAAACCTATCAAATTTTGAGTTGCTCTTATTTATCAGCTTATTTTTTTTTCTTAATAACTTTACAATTGCCATAAAAGGCTGATTTTTGAATAAGGAAACTTTTTGCTCAATTTGTTATAAAGATCATTGCTTGAGAGAAAGACTGCATTTTAATTTCGTATACTTATTTTTAACTACTTAAAGCAAGTTAAAAATAGATTAAATAATTTCTGCTGCAGTTGTAATGTTAAGAAAAAATTACCTAGTTTAAATATTATAAGTAGAATTGCATGCCTTTTATTCTTATATTCATTACATTTGTGACCTTTCGTTAGCGTTCTAACAAAGTGGCGCAAATTGTTTTAAAATGCTTAATGCTAAAGAATTTGTCAGTGGCAGCAGTTTTATTGAAGTATTGTAGTTGCTTTAATAATAATTTTGTTTTCAATTTTTGGGATGATATCTCATATAACTGTACCAAAAAAATGTGAATTCTCATTATTGATCTTCGTCTTTATTTATGTTTTATTGCATTTTCTTACATTTGTTGGTATTTGATGTTTTAGTTTTTAGCCAAAATTGTAAAGCATTATTGTTTTTCTTGATATGCTTAAGTTTCGTGTTCTAGAGTGCCAAGTTAATCTCTCTCTCTCTCTCTCTCTCTCTCTTTTTTTTTTTTTTTTTTACGATCGTATTTAAAATTAGAGTTGAATCTCATCTGTTGTGTCAAATTTTTATCTCCGTACATTTTGTTTCTGTGAAAAAAAATTTTGTAAACAAAATCATCTTAACTTTTTATGTATAAAAATGTAAACATAGTATGTTTATTAAATGCTACTTTGTGCCATTATAGGCATTATATCCCCCTCTCCATTTTTTTCTTACAAAAAATGCTTGGATAATACCATGGAAAATATGCATGTTATATTGCTTTATGAACAAAATATGTTGCTACATTTAATTTTTACATATGTTCTCATAATGTAAATTGTGATATTGTATTTATTATTTATATCATCTGGTAAATCAAATTATTTTGGTAGTTTCCATTTATACTTTCTGTTGTCAGATTTAGTTAGCTATTTATGTAATTATAAAAATTTGTAAAATTGAAGGGATTCTTTAAAAAAAATAATAGATTTAGCAAATTATGTTTGGCTGTATTTTTGTACATATGAGTCATCTACTTATTTCAAATATTTTGGAACAAATGAAATGCATTTTGGCAGAGCTTAAATTATATGTATTCTCTTTTTATTATTTCCATTAGCACTAATTATTTCGCTTAAAGCAAAGTAATCATATCATATTTTGCCCTTTAGGTTTGTATGTTGATTAACAGCTATGTATTTGTTTTATCCTGTAAATACATTATATTTATTAAATGAGCAGCAATCAAGATTTTAGCTATAGAAAGAATTTGTTATGGTAACAGCTTTTTATATTTCGATCAAATTACTTAATTTGGTATTAATTGGTACATAATTTTATTATTATGTAAAAAGTGTATATTTAAAACTCATTTTTTTACCGAACAAGTATTATTTGTTCAGGTTATTATTAACTTCCTACGAAAAATCAAACAAAATTTTGATACATTTTATTTTCCCTTGAGGTTTTCAGATGAACTGATTTTTTAATATTTTTAATGAATTGTGTTTCGTTATGGTAAATTTGTGTGTGATTTATTGAATGGTGAGATTGTTGAGTGATTTCGATTTTAAAGAATACTCTTAATCACATTTCATAAAGTTACAAATAATGTTGCTGTAGTGAGAACTGTTACATGATGTCCCATTTCACAATTTGTTTTTGGTGAATTCAAAAATCATTTTTAAATATTCCCTTTGCTTTCATTAATATCCATTATCTTTTATTTTTTGGGTAGTTTGTTTATTTTGCGTGATCTCGATGTCAAGTTTCCAAGGATTGAAACTTTTTAGTGCCAAATATATATGCTTTATTTTTGTAAATCCATGCAAATTTATTGGGGATTTGCTCTGTAGTTGTTGATTATATCAAATTGTTTTCTTATACACTATTCTGGAATAAAAATTGTTGTTATTAACTTTAGTTGTTTTGTTTTTATCTTTTAATCAATGCATTCCATTGAATGGAAATTTTATATTTCATTTAATTCAAATGATTCAATTTTATTTCACTTCCTATTAAAATTTGTTGATGTAATTTTTTATGAAGTAAGGCCCTTAAAATATAATTCTTTTATATCAACTCCTATTCCATTTCTTTTTAATGTGTAAGATGTACTTCATAGTAACATTGCTGAACATGTCATGTTGATCCACAGAAAAATAAAACTGGAATTGCATGAACACGTTCAGTGCCATGGTTTCTACCTGTGATTCACACCTGTCGAATTAAATGACACCTTTCTCTACTGTTTTAACTATAGTAGAGAAGGATGTCATCTGATTAGATAGTATGTGTGAACCACATAACGGCAGCAAACATGTTAATCTAGCAAGAATATTTCTAGATGATTTTACATTTTCCGAAAGTAAAAATGGTTTATTTTAGAGACATGTTTTGTCGATTATTATAGTTATTCTTCTTATCTAGCATATAGGGATGAAAAGACATTTAATTATTGATTTATGATCTATGATTACCACAAAGGACGATTATAGAGAAAAGGTCCACATTTTTACAGCAATAGATATTAATTAATGGTTTTGCATAGTATGTTTAAAAAAGACATGCAAATATTCTGTTGCAAGCAGCTTCCTTGATTGCTTTCAACAGAACGTAGGCATGTCGCTGAGCTCATCTTTTTTCATCACATTTTGGTAACTTGCCTCACAAACTCACACAAGTCCCTCATACGTGAATTGTTGCAGCTGAAATGCGAATACATCCATCAAAAGTTTATGTAGTATTCAGTGCTTGTTTCTATAACTTTTATTATTTTTAAAGGTTCGAAAATGAAGCATATCCGATTGCTTATCTTTTCTTGTGAATTTTATTCATGAAATAAGTAAACATCGCTGATTTGTTAAATGTGTAAGTCAAGTTTCATTTTCTTGCAGATAATTTTTTTATTTATTTATTGATATTAAAAAAATTGTGAAAAATTTTGAGATGCATTGGCATAGAAAGCAAGTAAAGAATGCATTATAACAGGAATTTTCTAACTAGGGTAATTTACCACTAATATTTTATTATATTACTGTTCATTGTGTAGTTTTTACATGAAAAAATTTAAAGAATGTTCGAAACAACGTTAAATGCTTTTTTTAAAAAATTTTATTCATAAATAAGTTTATTTTCTCTTAAGACGGCGCTAATGACGATACTCTGGTCATACTCTTGTTAGGGAGGAAAAAGATTATTACTTTCGTAAAATTTAGAAAATGAAAATTGAATAAGATATCTGTTTTCTGTTTGAAACATTGTACCAGATATTTCATTTAAAGAAAAAGATCAGCTTTTAGGTATTTTATTTGACGAAAAGCATATTTACAATAGGGCAATTAATGTCTGTCTTTTTTTTTTTTTATGTGTGTGAGTGAGTGAGTGAAACTTGATTTTCAGCCAAGAATTCTCTCATTAAAAATAGAGGACGGTTGAAATAAATAATGAAACTCCACTTTTCGAAATTGGTTACAAAGAAACAAGCTTCTTCCTATAAATCTTCATATTAAATATTATGTATTATAACCTACTCTTTACAAAAATATATATTTCATTTAAGAATATAATTGAATAATATATTTTATTCTTTGCTTATAAACACTCAAATTTGTATGCATTGCTTTATAATCAGAAAATATTTTTCTGATACCTGTCTTAATTTATTTTTACACAATTTAAACAATATAGAATTTAAATAATTGTTTTAAATAGTCTTGAAGGCCGAAATGGCATGAGGCTATTTCTCCTCTAGAAATGACTCAGAGTTTTCTAACTATTTTATTAGCTTATTTTTATTTGGAAATGTACAGAAAAATGAACGTTACCTCGACAAACTGCATGTCTAATTGAATGTAAGATATTTTTCAATAAAAAAATTTTTTCAATGGGAGAAAAAATTTTAATTATAGTATAAAAATGAATGATTTGTTCACTTTTATTATGTAATAGTAAGCATGAAAAGGAATGGTTTAGTCCAAAGATTAAACTAATCACTCTAATACAATCCCTCTGCCTCCTCCATTTACGTAATTAATTGACATTTTGCACACAAATGAAATGTACAGCTGAGCATGTTACATCTTTCATATGATTCTTAATTGTTTTGTTTTAACTTTTTCCAAGACACTGACAGGTAAGTGTTCTTTATTCCTTTTAAATTAGAATTTTTCTAAATGAGAAAAGATATTAAAATCTGTTGGATAAAATTTCAGAAGGATGAGTCCAGTATTTTCTGATTTTCTGCATTGATTCTAATATAAAAAGAATATAATGTATTCAAGCATATACAGTGTGAACACTTTTTTTTTTTCCATTTAAAAAAAATTCTCATGTCTGTAGAAGTTCATTATATTTTGGATATAGTGTAATCCTGTTTAAAATAGTAGATATTAAAGTACTTTATACATGTTTTTTCACATCATAAATTCTATACAACCTTCTGTTTTTAAGAAAGTTTGAAATTCTAATTATTCTTATGCTATCTTATTTTAGCAGTTAGAGAAATTTAATATTTAAAAATATCCAAATTAATAAATAGTTAAATTAATTGTAGTTAGTGAATAAATATGTGAACCTAAAAAATATCGACTATACAACAAATTACTAGTACTCATTTGCCTATAAATAATAATCCTCTTTAATCTGGACTTTCCATTATTTTAATCTTGGATATTCCATTTTTAACATATATTTGAAATTTCTCAAAATACTATATCTGCAGAAAGTTACTTTTCCTTAAATATGTTTCAAATTCATTTCCTTTCACCATTTAATGTGTTTACTAGACTTTTCTCCGGTAAAGGGAATAAGATGATTCAGAAATGAAATTAGAAAATGTATTTAGGATTGAAATTGGATTTAATGAAATTCCTTTAACACATCATTCATTCCCGAAAAATTCCAATATTAAAATAAATCTTTTGCAGGAGTGGGATCGCGCATCTAATACTCACTTATCGATCTTTACTTGTTGAGCCCAAATAAAAATGGCCCGATTTTTTTTTCTGTATGATATATTAACCGGCGAGAAAGATTATAATATTAACACAGAGAAAGCGGGGTTATTTTGTATATTTTTCTGACTATTTACGAAAGAAAAGTTACCGTACCTTATTCTTCATTTGAGTGAAAATTGTGTTCTTTGTTCTGTAAGTTCTTCCGCCAACAAGTTTGGGATAGTTTATCGATGATTTTGATGTTTACTATTAAATGTTACTATTTCATGTTTACTAAAATGTTACTATTTCATGTTTACTAAAATGTTACTATTTCATGTTTACTATTAAAGATAAACTATTTGTCTTAACATTTGAATTTTTCCTTCCTCCCCCCAAAAAGTGGCTGTTTGTTTTTTCCAATGAATCCATTAGAGAATAAAAGATTTTTTCAACTGCTGGAGAAAAGTCAAATATTACACCTTATATTTATCTACAGCTCAAGCTGGTTATAAAAACGCTTGCAGTCATGCCAGTATGATAGCCGGCCGTCTAACCAATTCAGACATCACTTCTTTTAATCGCTAAATATCACTGAGCGCCACTTTGTTTCATATGATGTATAGTTGTATGCACATAAAATTTATTGCGACTTATATTACTGTTTTATTGATAATTGTTTATTTAATTTACAAAGAAACTAGTTGTTTCCAGGGCTGTTCTATCAAATAGGCTAATTAAAATTAAAAAATATTTTTAAATGTATAAATTCTTAATAAAAATGTCTTACTAATTTTTAAAGTTTCTAACTATGTATAAATATTTTAGAGAAGTTTTGATTTTCTCCAGAGATATAAAGTCAGTAGTACCTAAACATAAGCAAATGGAGATGATCGATATCCAATTCTCTTCAGATTGAAGGCAAACTTCAGTGATGTTGGGGCGACCGAATTTTACGAATATTTGCAAGCGAAGGTTGAAAATATTCAAAAATTGGCATTTTAAATTATTTAATTGTTTGTAAGTATTGGTAATATTATCAATATGTAGGAGCAATTGTTTTCTCCAATGAAAGGAAATAAATTTTGTCAGATCTAGAATTGCTGATATTCATCTTAGATCAGTTTTGAAAGCACTTGCTGAAGATATCCCTTGAAGTAGGAAAGACAATTGCGAAGATTAGATGTCAAGTATCATGAAAAAAACATTTACCATTTTCCGGTGTTGTTTTTTTACCGTGTTCTTAAAATAAGAATACTTTTTTTTTTTTTGCAAACCATATAAATAATAATTTATTTCAATCTAATTTTTGAATTAGTGAAGAATTCATTACTTTTATTCCCTCTTCGTCTATTTTAAACCCTATTAGGGCTCTCAAGCGATGTAACTTTCACCCACCTCTTTCTCATTCTCTACTTCCAAATCAAAAGCATTTTATTAATTTTATCCCTATATGCACAGTTTTTAAGTAATAATAAACTGAAATAACAAAACATTTAACTGCAGGTAACCTGCAAGAGAATTAATTTTACTATTTCTGTATTTGAAAACACGAAAAAAAAATTCCTTAGAATAATATTGTAAAATTTAAGTGACAGTTTTAATTTGAATATGTTCAAATACTTATAAATCAAATGAAAAGACTAAATTAAATATCGCTAAAAATTTTTGAAGTCCCTTGCTAATTGTCTAATTTCATTAGATGATAATCTAACCCTGTACTCCTCCCAAAGTAATAAAAGTAACTTAAAATTTTAATTAATTTAAATAGCATTCAAGGCATGCAGAATTCTAAAACTGTGATGAAAAACTGACAAAATTCAATGTATTACTCAATTCAATTTCCAAGAGCTCCCTTGCATTTTTTTTACAAAATTAAAAAATGTAATTTCTAAACAGCAATTATTAGCAGCTCCTAAACAAAGTCGCCTTCTTCGTATCTCTAATTTACAACTCTCAATAGAAAAAGAAATTCTGATATAAGCACTACGTTTTATGTACTCATTAATTTAAATTAAAGAATAAAATAACACGACAAGCTTCAAAACTATTTATAAAGAATATTAATGTACTGATTTTGATGATTATTTTGTCTGTGAGGTAGCAAAAGAATTTCCTTAAATAAAAAGTAGTAAGTCTTTTCCTTTAGGAAAAATGGAAAGAAAGCTTCCCCTAGAAAATTCAGGGATAATTCTACCCGAAACTGAGTGCAGAGAAAATTCTTGTATATATCACCTCTCAGGAGCTTCGAGAGCTTAGCTTAGTTTTATTAAAAGACCAATTTTAAAATAACAAAAAGCCTATTTGGAGTCGTCCTTGTTATTTAGAATCATCAATCAGATGATGAGATGACCGGCGCCTATTCTTCAATTTTAGTACCACCCCCAGACGGAGTACGTTTAATCCTCGACATCATATTTAAGATCCACAAAAATTCGTGAATTCTTGGTAGAATCAGAATTTGAAACAGGAACACTCCGATCCCGAAACCTTATTATTAAGTTAACATGGCCCTTTTAATTAAAATACGTTACAAAAATTTCGCATTAAGTAACAATATCTCTCGTTTATTTCTTTATTAATTCACTCATGGCGATTACTGTTTATATTATATAAAAATTGTACTTTAATGGGATATGGCCATAAAATTTTTTTAAAATAATTATTCCTGTTAAAAATCATTTAGTATATATTGGCACATTCATGTTATTAATTTAGACCATAATCCTAATGACTAAAATACCTTTGATTAAAATTTGTTACGTCAAATATTGCTAGATGTAATCTAAAATTATTCAGCAAATTTATAATTAATATTTATTTTTATGTAAATGATACAGCAGTGAAAAACTTGAAAAATTCTTAAGTATAATAAAAAAATATTTTTCTAGAAATAATTACTCTGTTTTCATATTCAAGCCAAACTTGTACGTTTCATAATGTACCTAATGTAAAATATTTGTGCGCTCTTTTTCTAATATCTTCAGGTAAAAAATTTTTTAAAGTGAAATATAAGCTAAAACTTTGTATCTAAATTTTATCCATCAGCATTTTTCTCTTTAAAAAATTTAATACAACAGAGAGCTGTTTGTAGACGTGTATTCTTTGAAGATGTTTATTAATTCTTGTAGACAGAAATAAAATCTCTTGTATACTTCTATGAGCATATGATCTGTGTATGAAAGCATTACTTACAAATTGTTATATCTACAAAATGTAAAATAAGTAATGAAGAATTAACTACAAGACAAATAATGATTTAATGGAAATTTTTACATTTATATCATCACAATACAAAATATTGAACTATATTAATATTAATCAGACAAATGAAAACAATTATTTCATTAATTTAAAAAGTTGAAGATTTATTTACTACTGAAAATGAAAGCTGAGATGTTTTAGAATGTTAAAACTAATAATTTATTTTAATGTGAAATAACAAAAATATGCACATTTTATCATTATACACATACAATACATGTTGCATAAGCATTGTGTTATAACATAATTTATCATTCTGTTTGCATAAAATAATAGAAATACATAAAAATGTATGCTTTAGTCAGATTAAAGAATTTTTGCAACAACCATTCTTACACCAGATGGATTTACACTTAAAGTGATATTATCAGATGGGCAATACTTTCTGCTTGCTTCTGTACTAAATAGATCTCTCACGTCGTAACAATTTACATTGTCAAGTCCAAGAGATTCTATATTAGCTGAAACGCTTACTGGTCCACCCAAAGTTCGTCGATTAAAGAATACTAAGGCAAAAGAATATTTTCCAGATTTATTAACTGGGCTAATTGGTCGGCTCCAAATTTCAACTTTATTGTTCTGGAAAAAAATTATATTTAATAACAGAACATTATCAACAATTTAGCAAATATATCTAGATCCAATAGTAGGGGATAATAAATGATCAGTAACACTATTTTGAATACTACAGATAGGATTACAGTATTAATACATTTAGTTTTCATGCATATGCATCAGATTTTTAAATTAAAATGTAGACATTAAGAAATGCATACGAATAATCAATTGCTGAAATAAACAGGTGACAATTAAAATGTGAATAACCGTACAGCAGTGAATATTTCAATAATAAAAAAAAGGATGAAATGAAAATTACGTAGGCAGGAAAATTACTTACTTACTTTTACTTTATTATGCTCAGTTTAATAAATAGCTTATTTTTTGCTGTTGTAACAGCAAAATTATACAACCAATATCGAAAAATATTTTGTAGCATTTTAATAAAGGGTTTAATGAAAGCCTAAATAATTGCGGAATACCTGTACCTAATATTTCAGCATGCAGTAGCTCTTAAAAATCCTAAAACAATAAGCCAAAGGAAGATCAGTCCCTATACAATAGATACCTATATACGTTAGAGTTTTGCATAAAACTTTAACATCCATTTTATATTTGTTTGAGGATAATAAAAATGGCAGAGTGCTTGAAAACCCTTTATATTCTTTCAGATGTAAAAATTAATATTTCATAGGTGAATATTTCAGCTCCACACACTTCATAGAAGATAGCACGAGAAATATTTTACTAACAAAGATTTCCTATAGAAAAGTCTTAAAGAAGGAACTAAATATATTCCGTAAATGCCTTTATACTTCTTAAAATAATTGCTTAATATTCTGCATTTGATTATCTTTTGATGAACGATAATTTTTTTATAAATTTAAATTATATGTGAATTGAATATTTTAGGATATTCATTTTATGTTTAGAATAAAAAAATTGTCTATCCCAGAATAAATTGCTAAAATTCTCAAAAGCATAATATAAAGTGGTTAATTCATCAATTCAAACATATTATGAAGCATAGAAGAATGTTCAACATTAAAATGAAAAGCTGTCTCTCTAAACATTATTTTTTTAACTTTCCGTACAATATAATATATTTCTACAATTCGATGTTCTGCAATTAAAATAATAAAAAAAAAACCTTACATTATAAATACGCTTTCCCATGATTCCTAGTGGATCTTGATTGACAGCAATAACATCTTTATTTAATAGTAATGCTTTGAACTTAGGTTCAATGGAACGGAGATCATTAGACATCAAAAGAGGACTAGCCATAATGGCCCACAAAGCAAGTTGCGCTCTAGCTTCATCATAGCTCAGTCCAAAATTTCCACCCAGAATCTAGTAGAATTAATTAATATTATAATAAGGTATAGTAAAAAGAAATTATTTCAACATTTTGATATTAAAAACATAACTAGAAAAATTGCAAAAACCTTAAACGTCATGACAAAAGATCAATTTCTGGGAAAAGGATCCTGAATCTTACATTCAAAATAGGTAAAAATAAAATCTAGATATCATCAAAATTAATAAAAAACAATAACAGTAAAAAACGAACAAAAAGTGTGACCCCTAAATTAAGCATTAGTAATAATAAATAATGTATAAGAATAAAATAATCTAATATTGAAAATCTAAATTTTGAATCACATGTATTTTAAGAACACAGCATTACCTCCATTATTTCTGCTTTTTTTATAAATAAAAGTTTCAAATTCCTTACTGTAAAATTTCCAGAGCAAAATGTAACCAACAAAATTGATTTGAATTCAGTTTAACATGCTCATTTTATAAGATTATTGGTACATTTGCTATTGTTGACTTGAATTTTTTTCTCATTTTAAATTGGGAACTGATGATGATGATACCGTGTCCGCGTTACCACGGAAAGGGTAACGCGGACAAGTACCTTTTGAGGTCAAAGACTCCTGAGCACCCTAGGGCAGAAGTCTGACTTCTAGCTCATAAATTGGGAACTAAAAGTTATATAGGCAAAAACAAAAATGTAGAAATAAAAAAAAGTAATGTTCACATTAACTTATGAATATTCACACTAGCAATCTATTGGAGTACTTGAAAGGTGCTTCTTAAGTTTATCACAATATAAAGCATCGCTCATGTTGTTAACATAAAAAATGGTGCTTAATTATGATTTTTATTGATGTATTGCTCTTACCTTCATTTACCATTTTTAGTTTCCAGTTGGTTTTAGATGCTATATTTTTTATTAAATTAATTTTGGCTCTATATAAGTTATCACATTAAAGCTTATAAGTTATCACATTAAAACCAGAGAAGACAAGCTAATTAAACAGGATACTCTATTCGAAGCTGTTAGTGCATTACACAGAATTTTGAAAATTATATTTGATACATTAATGGAAAAAAATAACTGCACCATATAAATATTAAAATCACTTTCCATCTCCATATTCAAAATCCGATTCATTTTTTATTCATTAATATTATTTTAAAAACAATTTTTAGTAAACAGAATACTTTAAAACAAATTATAAATTTTTATTTTTATCTTAAGAGAAACTTGAGGCAACTAAATTTTGATATTCATTTGAGAATGGGCAGTATTTCTTAAAATAAAACATTGGATGGA
This sequence comes from Argiope aurantia, assembly GCA_026543865.1. Classification (NCBI taxonomy): domain Eukaryota; kingdom Metazoa; phylum Arthropoda; class Arachnida; order Araneae; family Araneidae; genus Argiope; species Argiope aurantia. The sequence continues at coordinate 980,843 of JAPMOR010122446.1, read as the reverse complement.
CATAAATATCTTACTAAAGGAAAAAACTCCAAATGACTCCAGTATTAGAAACACCCATTCATGGATTTAAACTTCTTGTGGTCCTAGATTCTTCTTTTAATAAGCTAGTCAATAACGTTTCAATACATTTTTAACTACATAACATATTAATTATTTATTTCAGTAACTTCGTGAAAATTCACATTTTTCCTGTATTAATTTATTATGATCATGACTTCGCGGCATCAACGTTCGTGCACGATATCATTTAAGTACGTGCTCGATTTTCTAAATATTGTAATAAATAAATGATTATACTTAAATAGATAGGAATCGGATCAATTGCATTCGATAAAGTATTAATATTATTTTAACCTTTTTATAATTCATGGTATTTTTTTATTATTATTTTTGCAATTTATTTGGCCACTCGGTTAATAAAAACTTTTTAATAAACCTGCCTGCGGTCTCTCTCAGCCTAGAGACCCTAGGCAGTTGCCTAGTCGGAAAACGCCATTGAGAGCACAAAACACTCAAATTTCCACTATTTTCTGCATTGTGTGTGTGTTGACGCTACAAAACGGATTCATACTCACCATTGAAAATCTGTCTCTTATTCAAAAACATCAGAAAATGTTGCAATTCGCCTCTTCATAGGAAAAATAAGAAGTTTGAATAAATTTGAATTTAGTGCTTTTCTTTTTTTCAAATAATACTGATTCGAGTTTTCAAAAAACGTCAACATATCCAAAAAAAAAAAAAAAAAAAAAAAAAAAACTTTGCACGAAGAGCGGAATTATGGGCGGAAATAGCTTGTGAACAAAAGAAGAGCCTGATGATTGTCACTCATAGTGTGCAGTAATAGAAAATCTACAGTGTAGCAAATGGCAGCGTGATACAACAAATGATCATGGCAAAGCATATTCATGCTCTCTACAACAAAGATTTAAATAATTGGTTTTAATAGCCAAAGATAAACAAGATTTTTTTTTTATCTAGTAACAAAACCAAAAAAGAATATTTTAGACTAAAAAACATCTACATTGGACATTGAATGACGAAAAGTGTTATTTCATTTCATTTCATTAGTTCGTGTTTCTTTCCTTCACACAAGTGACAAAGTTGGTATGTGGTGCAATTGTAGGAAGACCCGTTTATGCTCCCAAATTACCGTTCAATCTGAGAGAATTAAGAATTATTATTTTGTTAGTATGAGCTAATATTCCTCCTCAACAGTTTCAGTAATTGTAGAGTTCCCTACCTAAATAAATATCTGCTGCCATTAAATTCAGAAGAATTAGTATTACGCAGCAGGGTGTTCTTAATATTGTAACGATTCGGAATATGTTCATGATTTTAAAACTCAATCTGAAGCACTTTGGTGAAATAACAAATTCACAAATACCATATCTGGATCATTCCAGTGACCAGGACCAGCTGCTGCAACTAGTTCATCTTGATGAGCAGCATAAAAATCCACTATAGATAAAACACTATCCCAAGAATCTTCGATATCATCAAAATTTCGCCACAAATTGCAATGCTGTGCAATTGCAGCGTAATCAGGCTGTAATAGAAAAGTATAAATCAAACATTACCAAAAATTATTTTTAATTAAAATTTAAAATGAGCTTAAATTAAACTAAACTTTAAAAATAACAATAATTTAACGAATTTTGAGTTAGAATGAATTTTTACTACAGAAGTTACAAACGACTAATGGTCTTCAAAAATTAGATGAAATTCATTTTTACAATCATTTTGTATCAGTTATAGTACATGGCATACATTAATAACACGCGTTACGTGCAGAATTATTTGAAACATACTTCAGGAACACCTCATCGACGACAAGGACATAATTTTCGAAGGAGTACTTGGGTTCCAGATCTACTACCGTCGATTCTAATAAGTTTACCACAATGCCAAAATATGATTTTAACTGTGAATGGATCGAACTGGTGAGAATAATTTTTTTTTACATATTCTAGTTTTTTCATACCATAGAGCTAGTAATGTCAAATAATGCATTATTTTTTCAAGAAAGATCAATATTGTATCTTGTTTCTTTCGTTCATCAAAATACTAACATGGCAATCTGGCAGTCCACATACTTCACAGTTCAATGCACAGCATACTCGAAGTACGTACAAATTTAGAGAAATTACATTATTTGATCAAAGCCACATTTTTTGCAAGGAACTACTACTTCGTAAGAGTATTCTTAGTACAGTTACCATGTCAAACAAATTCCGGTTCGTTTTTTAAACTTATCTTCATTCATGTATTTATCCAAATAATTTATTTAGTTTTTTTACAGACCATAATGCAATTGTTTAAAAAGTGACAGGCTGAGTCAAAGAAATAGTAACTGGTGTCATTTATTTTTAACTGTTTCAACTGAATACTATTATCTAAAGATTTTAATTAATAAATATTTATTAAAAAACGAAAGAAAAATAAACAAAATATTAAAAAAATAATTCTGGGGTATGAGCATGAAGAGTTCATAATATAAAATTTTCTTTTTGTTAGAATTGAATACATTATAAATTAAACCCTCATCTACGTCATTTCTGTTACTGTGCTCATCACTGCAATCAGAGTAAATGTCACAATAATAACTTTTCATACTTCCTCTTGCCTTTTAATTTTCTGAAAAAAAATTGAGTAATATATCAAATGCATTTCAGTTAATTTTAATACACCAAAAAAATATTTTTTTATTATTATTAAAAAGGGTAATTTTTTGTGGTAGTTGATTCCTTAAAACCAATAAATCATCATCGAGTGACCAGTCGAATTTACAAAAAATAAAAAAATTCTGCCAATTTTTGCTAATGGGTATTTTTTCACATATTTGATATGTAGTGTGCTCGTAATATTTACTACTGCAATTTGGTTTTGAAAGTGATAAAATGGAAGTACCAAAAGTTATGTAAACCTTACGTAAAGCTTTCAACAATCTTTTTACTAATTTTTTAATAGATAGAATCTCATTGGTTAGTGCTCCTATATGCATAACAATGCACATACAAGAAATTTTTCAAACTGCTCTGACATTTCCCAGAAGAAACGCACCTAATTCTGCAAAAGACTGCCCGATATTCCTAAGACTTTCCAAGTATATTAATGGAAAGAGCTTAACTTCAAAGAAAAAGATAGAATGCAATTGCAGTAAATGACATTTGTCATGGCTTTTGACAATAAATCACCAAATATCTGAATTTTCATTGACTTGGATGCACCGTTGATGAATTCCAATGACCACTTCCCTTCACGGTCTTACAGAAGCAAGATTTTTCATGTTGCCGAAAAGAATAACCAGAATATCTATAACCAAGCTCTTCAAAAGAATTTATGCATCGTAATCCATGTGACAAGTGTGATAAATCATTCGAGTATCTGCTTTTTCTTGATTTTTGTGCGATAGTATATCATGACGAGTAACAGTCTTTTCATTGTGTCAACTTTGTAGCCGTATCAAATGTCAAAACTTTATATAACACCGCTAAAAGTGTAGAACAGTGGCGATGAAAACAAATGCTTGATGCATAGCATATTGATGCAGTGAATATTGTGAAAACTGCAATTATTAGTTCTGTTTCTGACCGTTAAAACCACTATACTGTGAAAAAAATCTTGAAGGATATGTAGCAAAAATGTTTTAAAAATAAATTTTTATAAAGAAAAATATGAATGAAAATGTAATTATAAATAGCAAAAATGAAATTCGTTTGGCTAGGGTTTTTTTCTCCCCAATCCGTAAACAGGCTGGCAATGTTCATAATAGAAAGAGGAGTACTCTCCCAAAAAGTTATAGAATAATGGGTACTGATTTTGAGTGTATACTAAATAGCAAAATCTGATTTCAGCCAGACAGCTGAATAAATCACTTGATGACGAAATGTAAAAGATGCAACAGTGAATCTTTTTTTTTTTTTTTTTTCCAACGAATAACATATGGTTTGATATTGCCATCTAATATGCAAAATGCTAATCCACAACTATGATGGAGAATGCTATACAGCGCATTATCTGAAAAGTTCAGAGAAAAAAATATTATTTGTGCCTTAATAGAATAGTCTACTATAGGCACTTTTGATTAAAAACCTGAAAGAAAAAATTAGAATTTCTTTTTTTATAAAATATTACAATTTCAAGAGCTATATAATATCAAAATTAAATTAAAACAAAAAAAATGGCAAAAGTGAACTGACAAAGATTTGACCATACATTCTAATTTTTTTATGGAGCATAGTACAAATCTTCCATTTCAAAAATTTCTGAATTAAAATTCAGGGTTTAAAAATTATCAGCTGAGAATTTTAAGTCCTGCGAATGAATTTTGTTAGTGCTTTAATGAAATTCAAACTTTTCTACAATGATGCAACTAGCATTATGAAATTATTAGTAAGTCATCATAATTTTTTAATCAAAAGTAAAAGGCAGGGGAACAATTATATTACCAAATACCTAGCCTATCTAAAACTTAAATACAAGAAAGAATTATCATTGAACTAGCCATTTTATTGATGTACAGTTGAATCAGAAACTAAATTTTTAGCTCAGAAATATTACACTCCATTAGGCCCCAGTTAATTAGATTTGTAGATCGCATAAAGGAAAATACATGAGGGAATACCACTGTAGAATAAGAATATTTCCAATTTTTTCTTACATCGATTCCAGCACCAACTTGATATGCAGGCCAGCTACATGAAAATACAATAGGACGCCCAGATTGGTTTAAAGCAACTGTTATTTGTGGGTACACTACATAAGAAATACAAAAATGTTTGCATTCAACAGAATTAAATTTATTAACATGAATGAATAAGTATCTTACAAGTCTAAAAAATCTAAATTTTTTAGCATTCTGTTGAAAAATATTGAAAATAATTTTTTAAAAAAACCATAAGGTATTTTCAGTTTAAAAATGAAAAATCTGTGGACTTCATCACCTCCTCACAGCAATTGTAATATTATTTCAGAGAATCTTGAATATGGAACATGACTTCTAGTTTTCATTGTCTCTTAATAATCATTGCATAAGATGATGAAATAAGGGCAGCAGAATAAAATGACTTAGATAAAACTGTACAGTTAGGAGTAAAGAAATGGAGAAATACAATTTGAAAATTATAATTTCTAATGTTTATTAGTCATTGCATTATTATTGGTACTCCATATAGCATTAAAGTATATAAAAAAAAAACTTTTTCAAGGTATTTTTCTTTTGGTCACAATAGTAATTTCTTCTAATTCTAATTATTTTGAAATTTTCTAAGAAAAATGTAATTCACTTATTTTAGAAAAAAGTATGATGATAGACAGTAAACCTTAATAAAAATTAATATGGGTATTAAAACTTCAAGGAACTATTTTCAAATAATGTTTCAATAATTTGGTAGGGAATTTAAATTTCTTCCGAGATCATTAATATCCCTAAAAGAAAATAAAAGGATATTCTCAGCATTTCCTTCATTAATTTCTGGGGAATTAATTCAAAAATGTGCTTTCAATATTTTAAATAAAAATTAGACTTCACTTGTTTTTATCAATATATTTACAATAAATAGCTTTAAAACTCTATTATGAACAAATACTAATAAAGCTATATAGTTCTAATTTAGAATTCTCAAACATGAAGCTTTTGAAAAATATTTATAAATTTGAATAAAATAATCCCCCCCTTTTTTTAACTTCATTCTTTGTTCTTGGTTATATTTTTTGTCTATATAATTAAAGAATTATCTAACCTACATTTCTTCCCAAAATTTACGATAAAATCTTCTTGTAAAATTATGAACTTAGAAGTTAACAGACATAAAGCAATATATTTTTTCTTTGAATATAGTATGTTAATATTTATCTACAATATGCATTTTGATTCAGTGTTTGATTTTTCTAAAACAAGTCAAATGCAATGCTAATTCTGAGAAAATCTGAAATGGCCAAAGAAAACTGATTATTTATTATTGACTTGTAAACTGTAGAGAAATAGACAACATAATATTTCATATAAACAAAAATGCATAGATCAGCTATTCTTTTAATTTTTTTTATTTCAAATCCTTAAAAAAAATCATAAAATTAAAAAGGAATTTTATTCCAAAAATGAAATCAAATGACTTAACATAGCGTTCATTCATTAATTTCTCACAATCATAAATTTGTTAGTTCTTATTCTTTTTAAGCAAAAAATTAAGGTTGTATTTCCCTGACATTTAAACTACACTGCATATAAATGTATTTTAGTTTGTATATGAATTATTGGTTAAATAAATATATATTTAAAACACATTTAGATGTTTTAAATACATTTTGATGAAAGAGTAGTAGTTTATATTTTTAATATTTTGAAAAAAGTTTTAATCTACAAAATTTAAAATTTCTAATAATATTTTCAGTTAAATTTAAATTCATTTCCTTCATAAGATTAATAAATTTATTAAATAATTCATATCAATATTAAATTTAAAATAGAAATTTAGCTTTCAAAATAAAACAAATTACTTTTTAGAATGCATTATAGAATTACAGTATGTTTTAAATAATTAAAAATTAATTCACAAATACTCTTAGTTATTTTACTTACAACTTTAGTTAGATTAATGCCCCTCAATGAAACTATGTGAATGATATTTAAGAACAGACCTTGTGATTTTTAATCACTGTTTAAGCAACAAGGATGACACCTGAGCCAGTATTCCCACCTCAAAACTTTCAATAACTCACCAATGGAACTTTAATTCTAAAAATAAGTCAAACTAAAACAACTTACAATCATCCATAACTGTTGGTTCTGCATAGCAACCATCTACTTTAAGCATATCAATACCCCAATCAGCAAAAGTTTTTGCATCAACATCAAAATATCCTAAACTTCCGGGATAACCAGCACAGGTTTTATTGCCACAGTCAGTATAAATACCTAATTTAAGACCCTTAGAGTGTACCTATAATTACAAGATAAATAAAATAAAATTTTTAATAGGAAAAGAAGAATTTCACCTTTTGGTGAAAAACATTTATCTAACAAATATAAGATACTTACATCATAAGTTGTTTTATATGAAGAAAAGAAAATATGAATTTAAAAAAAACAATCACATTTTCAAATACAGATGATATTTAAAAGCTAAACTAAAATTATTTCATAAGAGTTTTATAATCTAAATCATATCTTCGAAGAAAAAAATTAAAATTATTTAAAATATAAAAATTAATTGTAAATTTATAGAGTAAACTAAAGCAAATATAAAATTCATAAGATAAAATTTTTATAATATACCATTGAAGCAGTCCTTTTAATGGGTAAAATTATTTTTTAAGTGAACTGTTCAATATCATTAAACAAAACTGGTATTTAAAAAGTTTTAAATAAAACATTATTTGCATGGACAAATTTTTCAAAAACTGCAGTTGATTTTCATAAAGATGATAAATTAAAATTACTAAATCTCTGAGATCTTCAGAAAGTGAATTTTTTTTTTTAACACTTGCAAGCTGTCAGTAATAGAGAACATAATAAAGTAAATTGCATGTAATAGGACTAGTATATGACAATTTGTCCTGCATAAGAAAAAGAAATATGATTTTGATCTTTTATCTGATTTGATAAGCTACATTTGTTACAAATTATTATTTAGATTGCTTAAACCTCAAAGAGGTGAAAAATAGATTTTTTTAAACTGTAAAAAAAATTCATTATAGTAAAAATATTGGAAATACATCTCAATGGGAATGTATTATACTTAATATATATATATATATATATTGAAAAGGAAAATTAATGAAATATTCCTCCATTTATCATTACTTACATAGTCAGCAAGAGCTTTGATTCCATTAGGAAACCTTACAGGATCAGGTTTCAATCTATCAGAGCTATCTCTGCTCATATCCATCCAACAATCATCAACATTAATGTATTCATATCCAGCATCTTTATATCCATCAGCAACCATACGTTCTGCCATTTCCATATAAAGTTTCTCACTAAAATAAATGCATTGTAAAGGTATTAAAGATACAATAAAAATTTAATTGCAAACGTGCATATAAAATACAATTTACTTTGAAGCAAATGATAAACATTCAACTTGAATTATTACTAATTTGCAAAAAATATGTCAAATTAAATTATTATTCATATTCTATTTCAGTTAATTTATGTATTAATGACAAGCCTTAAATAAATTTGAGATCAAAGATGAGATCACATTATCAAGTTAGATGTTCAAAATGCAAAAAATAAGAAGTAAGTTCCATAATGTACTTTATCTTAAATTTTCAAAATAAAAAAGAATAAATATAATATAATTAGTAAAAAAAATTCCCATTAACACAAAATAAAAATGTTCAATTGAATATTATTATCACATGATATAGCTGCATGCCTAAATATTAGTTTCAATTAATAATTTTGGTGATATTACTAACTTATCTTTTACATCTTGAAACAAATATTAATTTGAAATGCAACATATCCTTTCCAAAATATCATATAAAACTAATATTGAACTTATTTATTACATTTCCTTCAATTTTACTTAAAGAAAGTTTGAAAAATTATCAAACTTTTACAAAATGTCGATAATTTCTAGATATAAAGGTGCAATATAAAGAATCCAAGAAATCAAAGATGTGACTAAGTCAACCCAATTTTTTATTAACTATTGATCTTTTCATCTCACTAAATTTTTATTTAATTTCCTTTAATTTTTATTAAAAACAAATATTTTGTCTCATTTTCCATAATCACAATGCATAATATTTGATATTTTTAGGATAATTATGTTATTTGTTATAAAAATATATGGTATGAGATAGTATGTTACTTTTGGGTGATTAAAGTAATGGCATGGTAAGTACAGTAAAAAGGTGTAGAATTATTAATAGATGAAAGTAGAGATATTATGAACTCGAATTTATATACTACTTTAAAAAAGAAAGTATCGTTTTTTAGATCTAATCCATTTTAATGCACATTCAATCATAGTTATATAAAGTTTACATATTACCTAATGCAGTTCTCAGGATCATTTTTACAATCAATATTGCAAGTAAATCTCTCCCAAGACAGCCATCCCATAGGTGGTGTTAATGCCAATCCATTATCAAGAGCAAGAAAGGTTGAAGGAGCAATACAAAACAGAAATACTATTAAAAGTTCTTTCATCTTCAATTTCTCCCCTTAACTGAAAAAAAAAAAAAATGAAGTACAGAAGGTATTAATAATTACCAAAACAATGATTAGAAAACAATAAAATCATTGAATGTATGCCTTTGTTATATTATATTAAAGCTTCAAAATTTCATCTAAGTTTTAAAAAATAAAGTTTCCAATTAAAATGTCATAAGATTTTCATATTTTTAATGGACTGTTTCAAAGCTATTGTTAACACAAAAATTTTTTTTAAATACCAGAAAAACAGAAATAGAAAATTAATTTAAAAAATAATAAAATAAAAATTGAGGTATCTGAATCATAATCTTCATCTGGATTTGAATATTGATTAAGTCTAAGCATAAAAAATGTTTGAAAAATATAAATGAAAGAACTAGTATTCATCAAAAGAAAAGAAATCAGGATTAAAGTGCCAAAATTTCTGAAAACACAGGAAAGAAATTTCCGTTACTTCGATTTTAAAAGCAAAACAAATAAAAATATAACAAATGACATAAAAATTTATAAACAAATGCAATTAACATAATGTTTCTAAAGAAAACAATATATTGTTTCATTACACTATAGTTTGGTTTCTGATACATACCAGCGAATTATGAAATAAACGCCTACTGGATTTTGTAACAAAATCATTCAACTCTCTCGCGATGACAGAACTAAACATATTATCAGTGAATAGATCTGATAACATCGCTATGTAAATAGCGATAAATGTCAAACAATAAGCTTTGATAATTATAATTTCAATCAAAAACATGATTTCTTTAGTGTTAAACTAACCGAACAAAATAATACGCTAAATATTTTCGCTATAATGCTCTGTAAATAATTTCAAATATCAAGAGCTTATCAGTACGACATTTAATCTTGATAAGGAGCGAGTGGAATTTTACTTTGAATTAAACTGAACAAGTAATTTTTTTTTCTTAAAAAATGAACATGCAATGGAAGAAAACAATTGAAATTCATGCTGGTAATTGAAAAAAAAATTAAGGTATGTTGATAAAAAAAAGCAATTTATTAAAAATCAAAACACTACTATATTTTAGTTTTGATTTTCGCTCCTAGTTGTTGTTGCCAGATTTAAAATATTAGTGATAGATAGGCAAATGCAACGTCGTGATGTTTCGGAGTTCCGCGATGTGACAAAGTGGTCACGACACCTCCACATCATAATTTGGAATAAATGCTTTAATTTGTAAGTTTAGGGAAAGTTAAAATTAATTGGAACTAGTTTGGACGAGCGCAATAAAGCGCTAACGTCCTTTTAATTAGGTACGTATTTTTTTTATTATTACAAATTTTGATATAATTAATTAATTAAAAATAATATTTAGATTATTTATGGGGTAAATATAGAGAATTTTAATGGAATTACGTTGAACGTGCCTTACTAACAATTGGGACTGATTTGTGTATTTTTGCTTATTTATTTTGAAAAAATTTCGAGAAATTTCACGCGTGTAGCTCATCGTAGCTAACTGAGGCCTAAACAAATAATTTTGAGAATTTTATCCACCAGATTGGTAACAAAGTTAATTAGTTCTCAGTTTTTTGACCGAGGGAAAATTTATACAGACATTATCAATCGCAGCTAGGGATTGCAATATTGGACCAATTCGATATTTTTTAGATCTTAATACCAGGATACCGGTTTTAATACCGGTATTAGAAATTTTAGGAAAAGAAAGAAAACTTAGGAGTTTCTTTGTTTTATTTGCCAGTTTTATTAGAGAGTGTAAATATCACAAAAAATAATTTGTAACCTATAAATTATAACAGTATATAAAGAATCACAAAAAAGTAAAGGAACATCTTATTTATTTAAATCCCAAAAAAGTATAAATATCACTATTCAGTCTGCTGTAGTATTACAAATTTATGAAAAGTGATCTTAAAAATCATAATGCATCAATTGTACTGTCATTAAGCCTGAAAAGTAATTTTGTGCAAAAATTTCCAGCTGTCGAAAACGCTTTTTCGGCATCAATGCTAATTGGTGGTACTGTTAGCAATGCGCGATATACTTTTTCCAAGTATTTACCTCTAAATCCCTCATTTGCAAATAAATCGGATGGTTTTGGATATAGCTGATTTCTGTATCGTATTTTGGATCATTGAAGTTTTTTTATTTATCGCGAATTCTATTTTTTGTTCAAGAGACAATTCATTTTCACTATCGACATTAGTATCATCATAATATTTGATAACTGAACCGAATTCTTCTGAATGTGGATAGGTTTGTGGGTAAAAGATTTTAAGAAAATTTACTATAAACTTAATCAGATTTGAATTGGTTATTTTCTTTTCTTCTTTTTCATTTTCATTTTTAAAATCATTATAATTATATAAAAACCATAATACATTTTCTATTTCGGTATGCCTTTCTTCTGTGATATTTTTCATTGTAATATATAATTCTTCAGATAGTGATGTGTACTGTTCTTTCAATGATTGCAACATGAAATTTATTGTTGCATTAGCTGTTAATAAATTAGAATCTCTCCAACATAATTCCTCAATAGTAAGTTTTATTGGAAGTAGAGCTGATACAGTTCTGGATATTAAGTCGAATTCACTATCTGAAAAATTAATTTACAGGTTTAAGTCTATTATTGCTTTTTAGATTGGATTTCTCAGTTTCAAAAATCGTTTCATCATTAGGAGTAAACTGTTCCAACGTGTTTTAGAATCTAATATTAATATATATACTGTCTTATTTTCAGTTAGTATATATTTTAGTAATATATCATTTTTTATAGGGGAACGTTTAAATATCTTAACAATTTTTCGAACTTGATAAATTATAGGAAGCAATTCTTGATGGGTAAATATTTTATCCTCATTAGCAATATTTTCTTCAACAATCACATTGTCATTATCTTCATTGTCATAATTAAACTTCCCTATAAACAGCATTCTACAACACAAACGGATGAACGTATTGCAGCGACATTTGGTATATAGGCTATACACGAGATGCGCTCGCGGAATTTCGAAAAATTCGTTGTATTTTTTAAAAAAAATCAAGATTTTAATAAATTTTATTCCCAAAATTTTTGAAAATTAAAACAGTTTCAGCAAAGTGAGGGAAAATTAAAAGCTTTCAAAGGCAATGGGTCTTCCTAAGTAGGAACAAGAGCTTATTAGAAACTTGTGGTTATCAGTTTATGGCTTAGAGCCGATAGCAATTTTATATGCTAAACAGAATAAATTATAGCAAAACTCGTATAAGATTACTTCGTTTTTTGTTGTTTGCATGAAAAGCAAGGGGTAAGATTTTAAATATTTCAAATTTATCTCAAAAGAAATTTGTTTTTCGATTCTGGGAAAGGCAACGAGCATTCGACAATAGTATAACTAGAGATTGTATGAATTTCCAAATCTTTCCATTTCATACGTGTTCATTAATATTAAAAAGCATATTTATTATTGATATAACCGATATACATATCTCAAAATAAAATAATTAATCAAAGTACTCATAAAAAAAACTATATTTTCAAACTTTTTAAATTTAGCGTGTCATTGGGGTCAATTCACGGTCACGTGTCAGGTACCAAACAAACCGCTTCTGTTCAATTTTCAACCGTTCTGCGCATGTCATGATGTCTGCCGATAACGTTGACGAAACCATTATTTAGTAAATATTACGCTAGCCGATCAATTATTAAAAACTGATTTTTTTTAAGTTATTATTTTGAATTATTTTCTCCAAATTTTCTTAGTTATATACTTTTATTTCTTATATTAAAATTTTAATTAGTATTTTCAATGGAATTATTGTTTTTGCATAATTAATTAACATCGCTTTTTAATTCGTTTGGTGCCGCTTTATTCTTTCCTCCCCCCCTCTTTTTTTTCCGAAGGATACATTTTGACAAATGACTATGGCAGTGTATTTGAAAAATTACGTATGTTCTTTTTTACATATTATTTAACTAGTATTGAATGTTGAATCTTATGAATATAGTTCCCCCAGTTAGTTCTTTTAAAAAATAATTGTAACTCTTAGATAAGTTAATATTTTAAAGCTTACTAATAAAATTATTATATTTTTTTATGTAATTACTTTTATAAATATTGAGACTTTGATGTTTTCAGTTTGCTCAGAGGAAAGAACATGATACTCAAATTAGTATATATTGAATAAATTATGTTTACAATTTCAAATTATGAAATATAAAAGGTTATGGATACCTTTTTTTTAAATCTATGCAACTTATAAATAAATAATTTCATTTTAATTTGTAGAAATCATTAAAGGAAAACAAACAAAATCACGCTTTCATAATTTTTATTTACACATTACAAATATATATATAGAGAGAGATAAAATATATGTGATAATTATTTGAAAAAATATGATCAAATGTATGTTTCAATGTACTCACTAATTCAAAAAACTATTTACAATTTATCAGCATTTATTTTTCTAGACACTTAGAAATAATATAAACACAGTATGACAAGAATGTCAATGTAAATGATGAAATCAATTTTATTCAACAGAAACATCCTAGATACTAAAGAACAGTTTTTTTTTATCACTAATAAAAACATAATGTTGAACAATATACTTTTAAAGCAGAACATTTATGAAATTTTTTTAAATGCTAAAGTTACATTCATAAAAATTACATTGAATGAATATCATAAAAGAAAAGAAAAACATACAATACAGTAAATTAAATAAACAAGAATAACGCCATGATATATCTTCAAATATAAAGAGGAGTTGAAAGAAACACTTTTATGCTTTCACAGAATTTTATAATTCAAAATTGATATGTTAAAGAAATAGAAAAAAAGTGAAACATGCATGTAGCAATGAAGTTGGGAATAAAAATTATATAATAAATGCTGATATGGAAATTGATTTTCAATGAAAAGACCTTTATTTATTAAAACAGAAATCACTGAAGTGCACAGTGTTATAACAGGATATAATAATAACAGTCAATTTCAGTTTAAATTCAATAAACTATTGACATTTCGTTTTTAACAATAGAAAAATTGTTTGATATAAATTCACTCAGAATCCATCACAAATCTGCAAATATAATTAGAAAACTAGTAATATTCACTTCCACCTAAGTTTAGCATTGCAGCAATTCTTATTTTTGAAACAGGAGTTTGTTTACTTACATTAATTAAATTTAGATAAGGTTTTGTAAAGAAATGTAATTTAATATTCATGTGAACATTTTAAAACCTTCTAAGCAAATTCAAAATTATCAGAAATTTCATCAAATGTTAATAAAGTAAATTAGAAATGCACACACGATTTTGTTTGATTGTTTTTGACGGCAAATCGCTAACTGCTTTCTTTTTCTTCGAAGGGTTTTTCTAACAAATTACTGGAACAGCTATATTTAATAAATGGACACACACTGAATGAATTCTTCAAAATGATCGGAGCATATCACCGCCTTCGAATTCTTGAAAAAATCTATACCAAAGCTATCAACCCAAGTCAGAATTGTTGAAAGGAAAATAAGAAAACATTTTATCATGACAGTCACTCTTGTGTTTTGCATTAAAGCATGTATCCATCAGTATTTCCTCTGTTAGCACATAATAAGAGGAAAGAAAATGACTCAAAAAGTATAACTTCAAATGTAAACAAAAAATCCGCTTCATACTTGGCGGAGAACGTTAATGGCAGACTGATCGACGAAAACGGTGCGGATGAAACTTAAATGCCATGCGCAAGAAGGTACATGACATGTGACTTTTACGTCACATGAATTGACCACATAGAAGAAGAGGCAAAAATCTGGTATCAGGATAGATTTAAATAAACCCGAAAGATCACATTTATTTTCATTCATTGAAATCACTATTAATCAGATAAAAAGTATAAATAATATTCTGAAAGACTGATCTTTTGGAATTTGGATTAATGCTTTTCAATGCGAAAAACCGGGGGAATTTTCTTTAAAAATAAAACGACTTATGAAAATTATAAGCAACAAAAATCTATACTATGATTTAAGATAGTGTAGGTATAATAACCAAACATCAATAGAATATTTATCACACACACATTATTTCTTTATAAAAATATATTATTAAAATTATAATTATTAAAAATTATTTCTTTACTTTTAAATAAAGTGAGGCATCTGTACTCATACTTTTGACAATAGCACCATCAAGTGCAAGCCGTGAAAGATCTTTTAGTTAACTAAAACATATTTTTATATCTCAGAGCTTCCGTACAACAAAAAAGACCGTGACTTAGTTCTTTTGGGTATAAACTAATTTCAACGAAATCATAAAGGATTTCGAATCAATAAAAAGCGAGGAAGGCGAATTTATAATCTTTCAAAATTTTTCTGAATCTCTTTTTGTATGCATGCATACAAAATACTTGGGTCAGTCAAAAAGTTAGTTGTATTACTTATGAAAACAAAACAGCACAGAAATTTTATAATAACTTTATTTGTATCTTAAAGTTCCATTCAAAATCTACTTTTCAACGTAATTACCCCCATTATTTAAGCATTTGTCGAGACATGGTACACATTTTAAATGCCTTCTACAAGGAAATCCCATCCAATGATCGATAACCATTCTTGGGTTACAGCTTTCACCTCGTCATTCGAGTAGTACCGTAGCTTTGAAAATTCTTCTTTCATGGAACCAAAAGTATGGAAGTCACAAGATGAAAGGTCTGGGCTATAAGGAGGGTGATCCCACACTTCTCACCTAAACTTTTTTTGAAATCCACACGTTTATTTTGCTGCATGTGGTCTTGCATTGTCATGCAGGAGCACAATGTCTTCCGCCAGTTTACCTGCTCATCGATTTTTAAGTGATTATCGCAATCGTTTTAGTGTTTCAAAATAAGAAAATGCATTGATTGTAGCACCATTCGGTATTAACTCTGTTTGCATCAAACCTTTACTGTCGAAAAACAGCGTCGTCATCATCTTTTCCGCAACTGGAACAATTCAACACTTTTTTGAGTCGGGGAATCGGAATGTTTCCACTCGAGGAAGCTGCGTTTCGTTTCAGGTGAGAAGTGGAAAATCCAAGTCTCATCTCTTGTCACAATTTTGTCCAAAAACTCATTTCCTTCCTTTTCGTAAAGCTGCAGAAATTCAAACGCACTTTATGTTCCTCCGTTAATAGACGAGTCACCCATCGAGCACAAACTTTATGAAATTTAAGCTGAATGGCAATACTTTTATACACATTTCCATGAGAAATATTAACTTCTTTTGAAATTTAGTCTATTATTATAGTCTGTTTTACAAGAATGCATTTATTCATGCGAGCAGCAATTTCAGAGTTTGTCGCAGTTGATGGTCTTCTTTCGCAATCAACGTCATCAATATCTGTACATCCATTCACAAACACGTTGCCCCACTTCGCGATAGCTTGACGTGACATTGCATTTTCACCATACAGTTCATTCAGCTTCAGATAAATTAAGTCCAATTACACTTTTTTGCACACAAAAAACGAATTATTGCACGCATTTTGAATTTAGATGTCACTTGCAGCTGTCGAGACTTGTTTACGATTGATTATCAGAAAAACTAAAATTGCCCCGTGAAAGCCGCTACGTCACTCGATAAAGATAAATGTCTAAAGTGTTTCCACTCACTTGACCGAAAATTTTTACCAAGTAGTGCAACTAACTTTCTGACTACAAATTGTTTCTCAGTTAAGCAGATTATTTTTCATTAATTTAATAACTTGCAATAGATGTTACACAAGCTAACTACAGAACGGTGAATCGCTCAAAAAATGATAATTTCATCAACGTATCTTTTAGAAAATTTTATGAATAGAAACGTAGCGGTTGAATTCAAAAACCTAAACGTAAACAAAAACATTTGTCGCAAACAAAAATATATAAAATCCTTTCCACAAAACAGATAATTGCTAATAAATTTTAGTTTTATAAGTGAAACATTTGAAATTTTAGGAATCTAGCTTAATAGGGAATTTTTAAAATCATTGAACATTTCAGAATATATTTTCATTAAATAATAATTGGTAATGCAAATATTTAAATTGGAAACTAATAATTTCCAATTCTTTTTACTCAACAATTGTGATAAAATATTATTTGAAGTTAGCTTTCCAAATACCTTTTATAAAAGAAATCATATTTTATGAATATGATATTCCAAAAAATTAATTATTTTTATTGAATTAAACATATGGAAATAATTCAATAATAAGTCTCTATCATTTCAAAGATTAGAATGAATTAGAGTTTCATTCCCACATATTGTAATGTCCAAAAGGAACATGTAGGTATGTTAAGTTAGAAATATGGGAAAATCTCAAACTTTCTGGCGAGAAACGTAAAAGTGTTATTCTTTAGTATGATGTCAATGGGCGAAAATACCTGATTCTATCCGACCGACTGTGTGATTAGCAATTCGTACTTTACTATCCCAGTAATAAGTTGTGTTATCACATATGAAGAGAAAAAGTAACATTACTTACAAGTTGATTAAGAGATAGAAATATTAGTTCTGCTAGGGGAATAAACTTCTATTTGTTTGGTAGTACATAACCTGTAAAATCTCCGTTTTCAGAAGGAAAAATTCTGGTACCTATTATGTCCAGGATGTAAAAAAAAAAATCTATATAAGCTATGCAGAAGGTTTACGTTTTTCAATGGCGGGTTCTGAATATTCACTTTTTTCCCAGTATTTTTTTTCCTTTTGCCTAATCCTTTATTAATAACAATTGTAATTTATTAATAACAATAATAATTAATTGGTATCATGATTTGGGGCTCATTTCTTTCTTAATGTTTTATCGATAATTTATGTATTCTTCTTTCTCTTGAATGTTAGATATTTTAAAAACTTATTAGTTGATTTATTCTACTAAATGGCTAAATTTCTATAGTTCATGCCTATCTTTCCTTTCTTATTGCTCATTAAACTTTTATACGATTTATTTTTCTAGTTCTTAGGATGCATCAAAATGTATCCATATGAAAATAGAAGAATGTTACACAAACTAACAGATGAGGATTTTTTACGAAATTTTTTGTTGTGAATGCTTTTTGTTGCTATTATTTCAGCAAACTGTTAAGTAATTATTTCCGAGTGTTAATTTTTAAGTTTTAGTGCTTATCTTTTCCCATCAAGGTTCTTCAAATGGCAAAGTTTTGAAATGAAAGTTTGCATTTAATTTACATTTTAAGACAAACTCCATGTTAAAGGATATTGAATCTACTTAATGTCATTTTAAAATAACTAGACCACTTCTGAAGTTTTGTTTAGTGTAGTTTCATTATACTAGACGTGAAACTTCATTCACCTTTATTTCTTCATGGCCAGTTACATTCATTTTAACCGTTAATTTCTATGCATGTAGATCGTATGCAGAAGAGTGTGAAACGTGCTTTATTGTTCGGAGTATGATGAGAAATCCAGGAAATGATTCTTAATGTTTGCATTGAACTTCAAATTCGCCATAACTATAATAGACAATATCTACTTAATGATAAAACGGTACCAAAACATCCAGGATGTAATTGTGTATAGCTCTTGAATTCTGGAATATATAGTATATTTCAAATGTTTTCAAAAGCTTTCCTTTTCAACCACTCTTTCCTTGTTACTTTATAGAGAAGCCTTCCAAATATCATTGTTTCGTGAGTCCCATGACATGGTTTATTTGTAGATAGCTCAGAAATTCTCCTATTTATTGAAGGGGTGCCACTGATACCCGACATTCAGAATTTATTGGTCGATTGGAGTCATGAATTTACTCCAATTTCTGTCGTTACTTTTGGCTGTTAACTTATGCATTGCTCTTCTTTTTCCTGAAGGTGAGTTATTTTGGAAACTTATTTAGTTATTTATTCTATCATATTTCAAAAATAATATTCGCATAGAATTTATTTTGTGTTACAAAAAGGAATCAGCCATCCATTTTATTGACTCAAAAACTATTTTCTAGCTTCTTTTTAATTCTTGAAATTCATTTGAAAAATTACCTTCTCTTGGTGGTTGAATAAATTAATCTAAAAAATAAGGTTTTCTCTCTATTTTCTTTTTTTTAAAAATTTTCCAAAGTAAAAATGGAATTTAAAAAGTGTCCCATTTACAAGCAATCAGAGATTGAAAGTTTACTGAAGAAAAAGTAATATTCGAATTTATTGCCTTTACCTCTCAAACTGCATATACATTAATTTCTTCAGATTGGAAGTTACTCTATTTTCTATTTCATTCCGAGCTTTCTTCAGGCTAATGTGTCAACATTTTTACTATTATTATACAATTTACGTACGTACATTATATTCTTGCAGCGTCGCACGTAAATTCTCTTTATTTACCCTTGTTATAATAACGTTGAATTGCATTACACTATTATAGTATACAATATTACATAAAAACAATAATTAACATCATTTCAAAAATATCTGGACATATTTGGAAAGGTTATATTTGAATAGCGATTTAAAATCAGTCCGCAAATGGAGGGCTAATTTTTAGATTATGGACGCATCCAATCTCAAAATTGACTTTAAAAACTAGAACCAAGCGGAGAAATAGGAAAGTGCTTTCCACTATTCAAATGATTAGATCTTTCATGCTTTTTGGCATTTCGTGAGGTTATCTATTCTTGTCTTCCGTACTTAGCAATAAATTTAGCCATCAGAAATAATTTTGTAAGCTAAACAGTATAGTAGAACTATCAAAAAGGAGATGAGTGATTAAATAGATTAGTTCTGTTGGGCTATGGAACTTCTAATGTTTAAGTGTTAAAGAATTTCTTTCAGTCTGTGCAGCGAGGAGAAATTATGCTAATATAACAAAAAAACTCAGCAATTATAAAATTAATTTTTCATAATTGCTGAGTTTTTTTTGATCTAGCAAGACCTAAATCAGATTTTCCACAGATGTAATTATAGAACGTGAAACGTCTCTTAAATTTCAATTGAAAATCTATGGTGCAAAACTGAGTCGTCTATTTGGAATTGAAATGATCATTTTTTTTTCTTTTTTTTACAATGCTAAAATTAGAAGTACTTGCATATTTTCTTCGAAACAAAGCTTTGGAAAATTTAGAACTTTTATAAAAAAAGATTAATTTCTTCATTAAGTCATTAAACACAAAAAGTTTTGATAACTAAAAGTCAGAAATATTTATTTTAAAACGAAAGCTTTTTTTTGAATTTGTCAAGTGTTTAATCGGTTATCAAAATGGAAAAAGGAATCCTTTTAGTCTTTAAAAGGAACATTAAAAATGTTAAGATTTTTGTCAGTATAGTAGATAAAAACATAAATTTTATTACAGTGTGCATGCCACAATGAAAGTAACGACAGATTGTGCAATCATATCATTAATGTATCTTCATGTAATCAACATTATAATAAGCATCAGTTTCAATGCTGAAATTCCGATAATAAATCATGTAAGGAAATATTAATTTAGAAAACTATTAAAAATCTTAAGAATGAGCAATAATTTTACAGCTGTACATCTAAGATAATACCTGTAAAATAAAACTTTAACCCTGACAATTTCCAACCCGTATTCAGGATAATCCAAATGGAAATTCCCGTAAAAGTATTAATGATTACGATCGTTTTTATTAAAGAATTCAAATCTTTAAAACTGTATTAATTGAACTCCCACCTTCTGAAGGTTGAGAGGGTGTATTCTCTTCCCACATTCTAGAAATTTGTCCATTGTTATTTCTTTTGTTTCAGTATTCGGGCATTGCTTTCTCGTTTTTCATCCATTCTTTCATTTTCGTTCTCTTTTTTTCTTTGTTTATTTGAAAGAAGGATTTCCTTTTGAAAGGAATTATTTCGCCTTCTTTTATATCTACCAAAAATTCATTCCTTAAACAGAAATTTGTATATTAACAGATTTGTTTGATACAAAAAGTATAATATGCTTTTTGTATCAAACAAATCTATTCCAAGGCAGTAACATTTGAATGATTATTAATAGTATATAAGATAATTACTATTCATCACCAGAATTAGACATGTTTCTTAACAAAGGCTCATTATTGAAGAAACAGCTCCGCTCAACTGTTTAATGGATGGAGCAGATATTCCACCTTATACGAAAAGTTCAAAATTCATTTCGATACTTATTTCTAGCATTTGAATATTAATAGGAATAATTATTTTGAGGGAACAATATTTTATTAACAAGAATATGATATACTTTAACTGCTGAGTTCTTTATTAGAGCCGAGGCGGCCGGTTGATAAGATGTCGGCTTTGGAGATGGTGAATCATGGATTCGGAATCTGGTTCCACGGAAGATCCATCCCACATGTAGGCCTTCTGTCAGTTATATGTGTTACAGTGGATCATTTATGCTAATGTTGATGTGAAATTGAAATCTGAATAGTTGATTATAATAATCAAATTGGGTGTTATCCTCGTAATCTGTTCAGGATTTAAAATTACTAGATTATTCCCCCAAAAAATATATAACCGTGAGACAAGAAATTAAATTAACTAAATTAATCTAGCATTTCCTTTTCGATATTTATTGAATCAATTTAACTGGAAATCAATTGACAATCCACATAACGTCTCATTACAAAAGTAAGTGCGCACGTCCTCGAACACATACTTTATCGACATTTTACGACGTCCTGTGATGAATCAAGTCCTTTATTCTGCTCCAGGATATGAAATGGACTTCAAAACTGAAGAAGAGTGGCCTACTTGAAGCATCACTTTAAAAAGAATTAACTCCACTAATTCTTTTTTATGTGAGTTGTAAAATATATAATTGAAATTTCAGCGATCTTTTTAGAAATCTTTGAAATAGTATTAAGCATAAGGTATTAAAAACGAACCAAAATTCTAACAACTTTAAAATAAAATGATAAGTTACATAAAATAACTGGAGCTCAAACGGTAGCCAAACAGGTAGGCGTTATTTTCTGATACTTTATTAATTATGCATTGTATGCATAGTTCCTTCCATTTATATAAATATAGTTGCGAATGTCAACGATTTTCTTTCCTCATCATCATAAAATAAATATTCCCTCCGTCATATTATGGATTAATTATGAATGTAATATTTTACCTAGGATTGATTACAATAAAAATATAAAAGCTCTAATACTTAAAGCAATAAAAATAATTCAAAAGATCGTTTATTTCGCTTATTACTCGAGCATTGTGAAAAGAAATATCATTCTGAAAACATTGAAGTTTCGTTGATATTTCACAATAGTTGCAAGTATGCATCTTTTCGTAACTTTCATACATTTTCGACAGTTTACTACACATGTTTCATCATAAGTTATTTTGACGAAGAGAGGTCAGAGATTCCTGATAACCTAAGGGAAGATTGAGGAATATATGAGCTATTGATTCTTTTTTTTTTTTATCACAGTAACGTTCTTCGTTTTGCCCCTGACCCGGATCTCTATTCCAATGATAAAAGGTTCAAGAAAAACTCGTGGAAGGAAAATCAGTTAATTCAGTCATTGATTAGTCAATATGAGAACTTTGTGATCAATCAGATACGGTTTTCGTAACATTTTTTTTTTCAGTTGCAATTTCTATTAAAATTTTGTAAAATTTCTTTTCATTTCAAATTGATTATTAAGGGATTTTTTTTACAGTTTTGATTGGTTTCATTTTTTTTTTCTATCTAGGAAAAATACTGTAAGCCAAATCTTTAAATAAAAATAATTAAAATTGAATTTTTTGTGTTTTGGAATACATTTTCCTCGGAACTGGACTTCAGTTTTATACTTTCAAGTATTAAATAATATTATTCTTCTAAAAAATTCATTTTTCATATGATTATTGCCATGCTAGATTTTTCAATTAAAATTGTTACTGATTAAAATTTTTTTAGTCACTCTCGGTTTTCTTTGAATTATGCTAGCCAAATTTATTCGTTGGAGCTTTATTGTCACAAATGAACTGTGGTGCTATATCACAAGAAAAACGTTTATATTTAATTCGTTTTCAATCAGATTTTTTAATTGAATGAACTTCAATTGTTAAATTTAAGACATTTAGGTAAAGAAATAACGAGCTTTTATGAATAAAATTTAGTTATTTAATTGGTTTATCCTCTGTACTTTCTAAATAAATGACATCACCTGTCTTAAACAACTGTTTTCATTGTTTCAGTTAATAATCCATAAAATAATTAAGATATTTGTATATCAAAATATAACATCCGCAAATGAAATTTTATCATAAATTTCAATGTAGGATAATCTAATGAGCATGCAAAGCTTGATTACAAAGTAAAGAAGTCAATGAAAGAATGACGCGCATTTGTAGAATACGATCTAAGAAACTGATTTTTTTTTTCCTTCGAAGAATTAAATTCGTAATTTGTTTAGCGCATTGTTCTGAATTGAAAATATGAAAAAATACATACCCGAAAAATAAAGTTTATATACAAAAGGCTTTTTTTTATACAAAAGTAGGCGTCACTTTTTTAAATGTACGAAAATGGTGGATTGAAAAACACCATTAACTTTTACTCAAAAATATTTACTGCAATTGATGTTAATCACAAAGCGAAAAAATGTTTACGTTTTTTTTATTATTATTTATTTTTTTATTTTATTTGCCAAAGATTTATTCATACGGTAAATAAATATCATGTAAATTTCAGTCGTGTGGAATACATCCGAAAAGAGATAATAAATAATTTGACTTAACACATGAACACTCGTAATTGTGAAGAACAGAATTGCATTGATGATTTATGTCAGTTGTTCTCGATCTTTCGACGTTTAATACCTAGTCGTCTGTATCACTTCGGATGTTTCCTTTCCATTGAGTTTTACTCTAATTTGCCGATTCCAACGAAGTTTGGGTTATTTTAAAATATTTACTTCGTTGGAATTACCTACGCACTGGATGTAATTAAGTGCTTTTTGTGATAGTTGCGTGAAGGGTGATAATTATTAAAGTATAGGCGTTTTGAGCTCAGTTACAAAGACGATAATAAGTTAAGCACACTGACATTACCCTGTACACACTATTTAGACCACGTGGAATCGGTTCATAAAGGAAAAATATTTCATACTTTTAACACTAGAGGAAAAATGCTGCTGCAAATTGAACTTGGGTAGAAATATAAGCATAAAAATTAAAAAAAGAAAATTTTACGTGGTTGTATAATATTTATGGACATTTTAATACAAAAATATTTTTAACAGTTACATTTTTTCCTTAGAATTTTCAATTTGTTTCCTATATCAAAAGTGTTGTGAATGTGAATTCTGATCAGTTTTGTTCGCCTGATATTAATCCTTGTCTATTTTGGTTGCGATTTCATTTGAAAGAAAGTGTGCACTCTGCAAATGTGGATAATGTAGCCTAGTTGAAGGGCCGTACAACACACATCAAAAGACCACTTGAGACTTGCTTTTTGCAGCTTTTTCAGAACAAACATAATACAATATATTCAATAAAGCATATTGAGCATAGTTCGTATATTAAATTATTATATAAAAGAAGCAAGTTGTAGAAAATCAGTCCTGAATAGTAAAATCGACAAGTGAATTGCAAATATGTAAAAATTTATTTAAATGTTAAAAATGAAATGTAACTGTTCAAAATTTATTTCTGTGCTAAAATATCTAACAGATTTTAGTCAATAAAATGACGCTCTCGTTTATTTGAGTCTACATTGATATTTTTCCCCTAGTAAAGAAAATGTGACCTCAGTTCCCTCCTCCCCCTTTATAACTCCTCGTGGTCTAAATAGTGTTTATGCGAAATGACATTGTGTTTGGCTCAGTATTTCTTTTGTAACTGAGTTCTTTACAACTAAATATTAGTAAATCCCATATAGAGAGAAAACTTTACAAGAGTGATGATGACAGAAATGCTCGGAATTAGAATATTTTAATTTTTAGCTTGTAATTCTAATCTATGGCCCAGAAAAAATGTGTCCTTTAAGAGAAAAGATTAATACACCAGATGTAAACAGAGCAGAAATGCGAATTGAACTAGTGCTCATAGCTTAAAAATAATTTATCCCATGCATGTGATATAAAATGCGAAAGGTACAAAAACTTCGCTTTTCAAAAATGCTATTACCTAAAAGCGTGAACTCAAAAACGAATTTTGAATGGAAGAAAGATCATAATTATAGTCTTTTGTTCAACTGACAAATAAATGAGATCGTATTTTGCGCCCATCCTTCATCATAAATTATTCAAAAAAATGAGAGAAACAAATCGCATATAAACGGATCACTGTCTTTATATTAAAAATAATAAAAATAATTAATTGTATGTATTTGCTTTCTTTGTCTTATGGGCATTTAATTTTTGCATTAAAAATGCATTGCATTTTTTCATTACTTACAAAGTTTAATCTTTCAAATTTTTGTTGTGTCAACGAGTCTCCTGAAGAAGCAGATTGCACTTGTTGAAAATCAATGAGGTTTGCTGGTTTTTTATTTAAGAAGGGCGACTAGCGTGTTTGGAAGCAATATTAACTATTTTACCAATATGTCCAGATTTTCGCAGCTTCAAACACATACACTTTACACATTAGGAGACCGGGCAGGGATAACAAAACTGGGTGAGATCGTTAAAATTACAACTTGTTTATTTTCTTAATGCTTTTTTTTTCTCCATTTATATGCTGTCTAATAACATAAGACTGCATTTAACATAAATCAATAATATTCGAAGGTATCATAATACTAAAATTCTGTAACTCACTAAAATAGATGAAAATTTTTTTATTCATAGTAAAAGTTTGGAAGGAGAATCGTCAATTACTAAGATTTAAAAAGCTAATCTAGTTTACTTATCTAACTTACAAGCTAAAATCGAGACTTTTTAAAAAGAAAGGTCGATGAGACTATGACAAGGATTTTCTGGCTAATTTAGAATTTCTGATCTCTTTAGTTTTATGTATTTTTCAAGCTTTTATTTTCCTTGATTTGTTTCATATTTCTAAAGACGAAATTTCGATGCTAATCCTGATGCTAAAATCCTGATATTTTGTACAGTTCTATATTCTTGATGACATTATAATACAGCATTATTTTCAGAACATCATTATTAATTCATAGCTAAATGTTATTAAGCTTTTATTTAATATGAGAGGCACCTTTGGTTAGTCAGTTTGAGAAAAAAAAGATTACAAGATACCATAATTATTATAATAAAGAATTATGACATATATTAAACAAATAAATACTAAAAAAGCTTAAAGGAAGAAAATAAAATAGTAAAGAAAGAAAGAAAATAGTAAAAATTATAAAAGCTCATTTTTATTAGCTCACTGAAATGTAAAAAAAAAAAAAAATGAATTTTTAGCTTTTTATTATTAAAACCAAAATTTTATTACCTTATTAAAATTTCATTTTGATATTGAATTCCATATTTTTAATAAAAAGTAACTATTTTCTACATTTTAGGGCATTAATGGAAACGAGCTTTTTTAAAAATATTTTTGTGCTTATTATTTTTATAGTTAAATTTAAGCTGTATATTTATTTATTCAGTTTCAGGAAATAAGACAGATGCTGAAGAAACATCTTCGATAAGGACAAAAAGGGCAATGAATAGATCTCACTCGGGTTCTACTACTGATTCAAATTCAGGATCTTCAAACGGTGGAGGCTACGGTGAAGGTAGAAGAAGAAACCGAATTTCTAATAATAATTCATCAACAACAAGAAGCCGAGGAGGAGGAGGTGGTGGAGGAGGAAATGGTGGTGGAAATAATTCAAGCAGAAATGGAGGTGGACGAAACGGAGGAAAAAGAGGAGGAACTGGAAACAGGAGACAACAAGATTCGAATTCTTCCACTACTCCTTTAGATAACGAAGAATGAACGACTAATTTTGCGAGTTCCGATATGATTTTGAAAAATAAGCTTTTTTTTTTGTAATAAATTTCGATTAGAATTTTTGCTATAGTATAATCATTCATCTTAGTATTTCTATAGTTTTTAACAGAAAGTAAAATGACTAAAATAAAGTTGATTAAAATAGCCAGCTGCATCTGTAAGTGTCTGCGATTCTATGGAAAATAATGTTTTTTAGTTTGCATGAAAATTACGAATGTTGATGAGAAAGCTTGGATTTTAATTGTTTATGCATTTTGAATACTAATATATATTCTGTAAAAAAAAAGGAAAAAAAGAAGCACAAATTGCAAAGTCTAACTTCTTCCATCTCTTCAAAGATAAAATGGAGTTGATATAACAAACTGTAAAAGAAATATTATAACAGAAATTTATTTTAATCTGCATCATGGTTGTAAAGACACGAGCGTGTTATAATTCTTTAAAAAAAATAACGCATCACTCAGACTTCTCTTAAGAAATATCTATTTAAAATTAAATAAAAACACAACCATCCACTTTCCCTCCGTCGCATAAGCTCTCTCAATCATATCTTCCAAAAAAAAAAAAAAAAAGACTGTGGCGGCGAATTTCGCCAATCGTTTCCTCAGGCGTCGTCGATGGCGGCCAAACATCAGAATGGTCATTTTATACATTACGCAAGTTATTATAAATAATGTATTTAATAATTTATTTATTTAGACGGTTTGGTTTGGTTTAGTTATATTAACGTCCCGTTTTAAAGCAATACTAGGGCTATTTTGGGACGGACCTCGTAATTTTGAACTGCGGTCAGATGACGAGAACGACACCTGAGCTGGCACCCCCCTCTCCACACCACGCCACACCAGCGGGAGGACGTTTGGTCATGACAGATTTAACGTGCAACAGACCCCCTTACACGACGGTTCTTCGGTGGAATCGGGTCTCGAACCTGAAACCCTCCGGTTCCGAAGCCGAGACCTTACCACCAGGCCACCGCGGCCCTTTATTTATTTAGACAAAAGATTTTATAGAAAATAGATTTTGCTTATAGAAAATAATTATTTTTAAATTATATTTCCTGTAATTATAATTATATTTTATAATCATAATTATAATTAATTTTCTTTTGCAATTGTATTCCCTTCGTGACTTTGCATCTTCCCTCAAAAAGAATAACCATGCCTATCTTTGCCTTTCCTGAATTAAAATAAATTATTAATTAAATTTAAGCAATTTGAGAACCTTATATCTACATTATTCAAAAAACTAAAAGTTATTTTTCATATTACATACATCGTTTGCTATTACACCATTGATAAAGGCGTGATAAGACATTTTCTTCCTGATTGTTACGTATTAGAAGTAAACATCTTTAAAGGGAAAAATGAAGACAACAAAAAGCAACAAAAGGTTTCGAAAACCATACAAGAACTTTTTTTTACAGTACTATTCAAGCTATTTTCCGAATGAGAGATTCTGATCACTTTCCAATATATTTTATCACTTTTTTTCCCGAAAAAATATTAAAAGTGCAACTAAACTATATGAAAAAGACATTTTATTTGGCTGGCATGGGGTAGCGCGTTTTCCACGTGATCTGGGCGACCGAGGTTAGAGTCCCTTTTTCTGCGCTCTATCTGTGACGTGTGCGAATGTGCCCCCTTGTTAAAAGAGATTGTGCTAGCGAATATGACGTATGAAGTAGCCATCGTACTGTTGACCCTACTGAAAAAACAAGATACGCTCACTCGGCTTAAATCGCTGACAGATCTATCAGCGGGCTTGTAAAGTGCCACAAGTACAACAGACAATTTTCTAAACACTTTTACTTAACTTCGTATGCTTCGTGTTTGTAACGGTAGAATTTAAGAAATTTCGATTACTAGATTAAATTAAATTAGATTCTAATTTTTTATGGTTATTGGTTTCAAATGACAATAATATTAGAGCCTTTAATTTTCAACTAATATATTAAGCAAAAACTGATTTCATAAATTTGGTATAAGCTTGAGTTTTATTTGTGAAATATTAATTTTTAGATTCCATAATAATGAAATATGAAATATATTAAAAACTAAAAAGTGGAATATCAAAATATTAAATTCGCTTTTATTAATGTAGTAAAACGCAGGAAAAACATTTTATCGAATATTGCAATAAAATTAAGAAATTATGACATAATAAAAACATGGAAAAGGAATTCC
Source organism: Argiope aurantia (assembly GCA_026543865.1). Lineage (NCBI taxonomy): Eukaryota > Metazoa > Arthropoda > Arachnida > Araneae > Araneidae > Argiope > Argiope aurantia. The sequence continues at coordinate 951,663 of JAPMOR010122446.1, read as the reverse complement.
GAATATTATTAAAAGTGAACATTCGTAATAAATGTGTTTAACGATCCATTTTACTTAGAGAATTTTTATCAGAATCTCAGGATTTTGCAGTTTCATTTTGGCATACATCATTCAGATAAAAAAAAAATAAAAATAAAGAATTAAGAATATTATGAGAAGATACGATTTTAAATACTTAGAATGAAAAGATAGTTTTAATGACTTATAAAATAATAAACTAAATAATAATAATAATAAACAGCGTAAGAAAATAACTTACTTTATAAGGTTTTCCGCAAGAAAATAGCTTCAGTGCGCGACTTCACATCTTTCATTACTTACCACAGAAAGAATGAAATACTTTCCTCGCATTCCAAGATTTTATGATTTTGCGTTTACTTGCGATTTGAATGAATACGGATAGGACAATTATGTTAATCGGATACGGGGGGGAAAAAAAAGGAAAAAAAACGGCGTGGATTATTCTTCGCTTTCCAAATTGAAGGTTACATTTAATAATCCTTCGAAAGAATACGGAAGGCAAAATTTATTATGATAATCTGAAGAATAGCGGTAAAAAGGCAAATGCTAAAATTATGACCTCTTAAAAAATTCAGACATTTTTTTATTTTAAAAAATCAGAAAGCAATTTATATAAATACGATGTAAATTGCTTCTTCCATATTATTCTTTATTTTCACAAATATTTATGTAAGGTTGTTTAGTAAAGTCAATTAACGTTCCGTTTTGAAGCTAATTTAGGAAGAACACTACAATGTTGAACTTGGGTTTGGTAGCGAGTTGTCATTTGTTCTCTTACCACAAGCTGATGAAAAGACTGTTGATTCTGATGGACTTCATATCCAGTGTACACTACTGGCCTTAAGTAAAATCAGTACTCGAACCCATGATTTTTGGATTTCGAAACTAAGCCTACATCCAAATCATTACACCTCCAATGGTTATATATAACGCCCTTAAACATCGGTTTCTTTTTAAAGAAGCGATTTTTAATCCATATTTTCAAATGAATATACAGATAATAACTATTATTTTAATTATATATAATTTATATTAGAACATTGTAAACAGAATTCCTTCTATATTTATTCATATAAGTAAATTTACAGATTTTTAAATGCTTGTTATTTCTTTTACTTTACTTACTTTTTCATATGCGAAGTATAGAGAAAGTAGAAAGTATTGCTATTTTTAGTTACAAAAGGACCCTAGGAGAGACTTTCACATTGTTGAAACGAAAACAGATCGCAACGAAAGAACGGAAAAGGGATTATGAAAGATTTCATTTATATTCAAATGATAAAAATGCACTTACAAAAATGAATGACATGCAGTATGAAACTCACATACTTTTTTGTTTTTTTATGGATCAACATTAATATTTCATGACCAAGGGATTATGAAAGATTTCATTCATGTTCAAGTGATAAAAATGCACTCACAAAAATGAATAACTTGCAATATGAAACTCACAGATTTTTTTTTTATTATTTTTTATGAATCAACATTAATATCTCATGACCAGCTTCTGATGTCTGTGTGTGCGTGTGTTGTAATTCCTCCCTTCTTGCCTTCCTTAGTCAGCGTATGAAATTTTATTTCATTCCTTTCATTAACTGTAAAATGCCTCTCATGGAGAAATTTATTTTAGGGACACCCAGCATTTCTTCATAGAGTTAACAACAAATTACAATTTGAACTTTCATGCAATTTGTAAAAAAATTGCTTAGAAAAGTTTGGCTTTGAATTTGCAATTTCAAAATTAGGAATAAAAAAACTCAAAAAATTCTAAAAATGACGAAATTTAAAGAAAGTTTGGAAAAACATTTAAATGACTAAATAAATATATTAAAAAGAATAAGACAATTCGCATGATATTTAATAACAATACCCTGAATATCAATATAAACTTATAAATAAATAAAATAAGATCTTTTTCCTAGCTTGGTATCACAACATTACAAAAAAATATCAAACTGTTTGGTGAAACTTGTCAAAATAATTTTTTTTTCTAAATAACACTTGCCAGATAATTTTAAGGACAAGAAGAACAAAATCTGCAATATACTAAAATTATATTTTAAATGAATCGCAAACATGGTGAAATTATTCATCTATATTTATGAGGAAGTTATTATAAAAAGGAAAAAGGAAAAATACGAAACTTTTTTAATCTGAAATTAGGATTAATTAGAAAAATATGTATAATTTATCCGCACTTCTTTTTAGGAAGAATTTTTAATTAAATCTTATACACATATCTAATTCCTTATTTTTTAGTTTAAATTTAGTAAATATACATTTCTGATCATTGCCAATAATTTCCTGCCTGGATTTTTTTTTTTTTTTTGCATAAAATGGAGGTTAAAAAGATAATCTTCTAATGTTAACATAGAAATAATAACTCCCCTTCATATAAATATTTTGGTTTTTCATTCAAAGAAAGAGTCAGCAAGATGGAACTTTGGAATCTCTCAAGTTCCCGCAATCCAACATGATTTAATCAACTTTTAAAAATTAAAAAAAAAATGGCAATCTCAACACTTGCTGATTTAAATACATTTCGTTATCCTTATCGCTAGTTTACAATCAAATTTCCAGATAAAAAATATTAAAATCTAGCAAAGGTCATAAACAGCTTTCTTCCTAATCAGTTTATCCACTAATAAAAACTGGCCAAGAATATAAATTATGAAAATATTTATAAGTGCTTACGTTATTCAAGGTTTAAGAAAATAAAATAATAAATATTTGTTAGTTAAATTTATATACTTTCCATTTTAAGCTGATATTAGATTGTAATTCGTATGAAGATTTTTTTTTTTTACCACGGAATTTACTCTTTAACTCAACATGATTTGACTTTGAAATAATAACTATTGAAAAGTAAAAACAATAATGATCTACACAACATAATTAAATAAAAAAATGCATACATTAAAGTACATCAGTTTGTCTTTAACGAAGTTATTTAATTATTATTAAAAAAGATCCACAGAGCTTCACACATTGCATTTATTGAAGCATCACATATCTATTGTATGATTGTTTCACTTTTCATTTTTGACAAGCCAATCAGATATACAAAAAAAAATTCATTGTTCTTGAAGAAAGGAATATTCGACAATTAAATCCTAAACAAGTTTATCCGTTTTATCCTTCTGTTGTAGTATCTCAAAGACAGCATTCCGTGGCCCATATTTTTAGATTTTTTTTTTTTTTTTTTCCCATTGAAGCCGGTTTCAGAGAAACCGCGTTGCGAGTTGAAAAGTTTCTTATCATAACACACACAAAAAAAGTATTTCATAGTTTCCTAGAGGACATTTATTTATATTATATACTTACAATAATACATGAAATCCAGATTTTGAAAGCAGAATGAAAACGCTAATTATTTAAAGTGCTCTGGGATCTTTTTAAAATTCTTCTTTAAGCACATAAAAAAATTAAGGAAAATTATTAATTTTTCTTATGTTGACAACAATAAAAGAAATTGGTATGACTCGTAAATGAAAAGTATAAGATAAAGAATAAAATTAAAAACCGTTTTAAATAAAAAATATATATATAAATAATAGAAGGAAATTTCAAATAAAAATACAGCTAACTAAAATATAAAGATAATACGGTTGTAATTTTAAAATCATTTGTCATTGTAAACCTTATTTTCGATATTATACTTGTGAAAAAAAGCTATTATTTATATTTTTAGGTATCTTTTATTCACATTCTATAAAATAATTATTGTTGTTATAATATTTCGATTATTTTTCTGTCAGATTCAGTAAAATACGAAATTCGTTTTAAAAAATATGGTTTCTCATAACTGAATTTTATAGGATGTGCATTTATAAATTTTTTAAAATCATTTTTAGAGTTTAAATTATGGATTATAGTTAATATTTTTGTGTAGGCATTTGAATGTTTCAAATTTAATTACAAGATATATTAAGTTCTATTTATCAATTTTGTCTTTGAAAATCCTTTAAACGTGTTTGATTTTGTTTGGAATTTGTGCAATGATTACTTTCTCTATAATAAGTCTATTATGTAGAGAATGCTGCATGTTTAACCGACTTTCAATATTTATTTATTTACTTATTTTGGCTTCCTATGTAAATTCACAACTCTGTTGAGAATGATAATTTTAAATCTACTTACTTCTAACTTCTATTACTACTCTACTTAATTAGAAAATTCAAATTTTCAATTTTAACATTTTTAATTTTTTTTTTTTAACTAACACGGTAGTCAATAGGCGCAACATAGTATTTCGGCCGAGGTGGGGGACTGTTGTACCTACCTCTGACCTGCAGGCAAACATAACTGAAGCATTCACATTAACAAACAAAAATAAGGAAAGGAATATTATTCACATAAAATGATAAGATAGGTATTTTTTATTAATTTTTAAATTTTACACATAAAAGCAAGTTATTTGCAAAAATTTGCAGTTTTTAAAAAGTTTGCTTTTTAAAAAATATATTCTTTATGTTACTGTTTAACTAATGAGAAAATTCTTTACTGAACTTTATTCAATCCCTTTTTTGTCATTTTTGTTAAAGCTAAAGAGTTGCTTTTAAGTCCTTGTCAACGCTTCTTTTTTTTTTTTTTTTAAGGTTTTAGTGTCATTATTTCATTTTGTAGTTTGTAAGGCTTGTTTTTTTGTATATTCAATAAATACTTGTCTAACGAATGCATTCGATGATTGTTGTTATGATTATGACACAATTTTTTTGCCAACTCAGTAGCAAGAATAATTACGTGAATTTCGTGATTGCCAAAGAATCAGTCGAATATGAGCGTTAAACTGCTTAAATAACTGAAGTAAAGTAGTTTTGTGAAGTAAATTAAAGATCGAAAAGCAATCTAAAAATAGAAAAAAGAAAAGAATTGTAGGTGAAAAATAATCTAAAGATTAAACCACTTAGAATTAAGCGATTGTGCAATATCCTACATCAAATTATAGATTGAAATAGGCTTAAGAACAAGAAACATTTTACCTAATGTTCGTTCAGGAATAAATTTCGAATTGATAGAGAAATAAAAAGAAAATTTACTTTGGGCTTCCAAAATATATTTATCTATCCATCATTACAATGATTTTTCTTATTGGAATGAAAATAGAACCATAGACCAAGACGATAGACTATATAATCAAGATTCAAATATACATCACATACATAAATTACGATGTTCCTCGCATTCTCAAAAAATGATCTTAGGTGAATGATCTAGTTTCCTCTGAATAAGAAATGTGATACCTCTAACATGGTCAAAGGAACAGCATATCATGATAGTACAACATGATATACTTTTACATTTAAACCTCGAAAATTTATTTTTGTTTGGAATAGAAAAATCATGCATTTGCATACAAAAAAGAGTATTAATCTGTCTATAGTATGCATACACTAATATCATTTTAATTGTATCGAAAAATGCTATGAGGCGAAATGTTATGCATATAATACTTTTTAGTAGTGAAACGAGATGAATATTTTTAATCAACGAAGTATGCATTTAATTAAAATAGCAAGAAGTTAAATTAAGTAATCAATAGTTAATCTTTGCACTAAACACAAAACTTTCAATTGTTTTCGCTTATTGCTACTACAGGCAGAAATAGTTAAAGGTACAACATTCTTCCTTACCCGTAATAAGCATTTTTTTCTCTCGTTTTCGGTTATTCAAACAATTAAGTTTATTTTAACTTTATGATAATATTACTTCTTCCAAATGATTTGATTCACCAGTAGGCATACTATTGAAAATTTTATACCAGTTTGTTTAACACTGAAGTCAAGGAATGGAAACTTTCTTTCTTCTCTCATTTTGAAGCACTCATGTAGCAAATCTCGTAGAATTCCGACGTGATGTTTTGTTTAAGTGACTTCTCAGTCGACCTTGATCTCTCTAGTCGATTTCTTCTTTCTTCGAAAACTATTTGATCTCAAACAAAACAAAATTCTTTTGAAGTCTAGTTGTCACTTGCATGAAATTCGATCTAATTTGAAATATTAGACTTAGAAGAAGCCTTACAAATCGTAAAAAAAAAAAAAAAAATGTGTTAAATGCTGCATAAAGTTAAGATTTATAGTGAAAAGAGAATGCCCTTTGAATTTGACAGTTTTCATTAAGTTCAATTCAATACATCTTTATATTGAATAAAAACCTATCAACTAATTTCCTTATTCTTAATTTTTAAAAAACAAATCATTTAACTGCATATCGATACTTAGAAAATGCAAAAATATAACAAGATAGGGATTAGCAATTTTCAAATAATAATTAAAATTTAATAATTTTCTTTTAAAAAAATTTCCAACGGTACAAAGCTATATGAAAATTTAACCTACAAATTTGATATATCAATCTATATCTAATTATTTCAGCCTGATTAAATACATTTTGTATCCCGTCAGTTCCTCGAATTTAAAAAGAAAATGAACTTTCTTTTTTTCTTTTACACTTCACTTTTGCTACATTATTTTAAAATATTAAAAAAGCTAAAGTCATACGGTGGGAATTTTTTTTATTATTATTCAGTTCTAATTTAAGATACATATTATTTGATGATTGATAAGATCTATAGGTTTTATCTTAGCTGTTAGATGGGAGAGGGATGAACCATAGATTCAAGATCCGACTTTTACAAAGATCCGCTGCTATGTCGGTCTGGTGCACATCAAATCCTTGGTCAGATGACTCTACATTGGTGTGGTGCGGAGGTTTGAAGAATAGGATGCTTATTCAAGTGAAGCTATCATCATTTAACCTGAACTCAGTCTTGGAAGGCCCATCCCAAAATAATTTTAGTTTGTCTTCAAATCAGGATGTTAATCTAAAAGAAAATCAAATATATATTGATACCTCTCCAAAAAAAGAAATTTATGCAATTTTACATTTCAATAGATATAAACCAATTAAAAGGAAACAAGCATTGCTAAACTAAATAGTAAAGCTTTTAATAGTAAACTTTGCAGAATTGATACATTTTCACAGAGTCAACAAAGTTTGCTCAAAAATTTTTCCACTATGCCTAGCAGAAATGCTAATATCACTTTCGTAAATTCGAAGAAAGACACTTTGAGTTATTATTACTTACTTTTTAAATAACTTTTTAGTGTACCGATCGGAAACTAATACTACAAGCACTTACATGTATTTTAGTGCTGTTGATTTTATAAGAAATTTCTCCATTTTGTTTTCTATCCAATCTTGTAAACTTTTAAAGCAGTTTTCTGGAAGCATGTTTCTCCAAGAACAATTACAGGGTGATGTTATTTGCAGATTTATACATTTCTGCATTGTGTTTTCCATATTCATAGGTAAAATCTTGACACTTTAATTTAAAAATAATCTCTTCTTCCCCCCCCCCTCTTTTTACGTGCATTGCTGAAATTTTGCACATCATGTTTACTCATTTATGCTTCTTTCATTTTAATGTTTTAAAACATTTTATATCAGGGGACTGCATGAAAATGTAAATATCGTTTTTTTATTTTCTCGTATACACAGTATGTGAAGAGAAGGTATCATATCAATTTTGATAAATATCGACGTTTCAGACTCCTTTGAGCCTGAATAGCTCATTTTTAAAATCATATTTGTTTTTGTGTCTATGATCACGATAATCTAAAACACTTTGGATTAAATTTTTGAAGGAAATTTGGTATATAGTCTTTTCACAAGTTTGTAGAGTTTTAACAAATTTAGGGCTAAATCCAATTAGAGGAAATCTTTTTGTTCTTGAGCATGTGAACACGATAACTTACAAGCGCAAAAACAGAATTTCATTTATAAAAAGCTAGATAAATGAAATTTTACACATGGTTTTATCATCAGAAATGCTTACTAGTAGTCAATGTTGGACCTAATTCGTCAACAGGGTGACTATCTATTAGTCTTTGCATTCGGATGTATGCGAATGCAATAATTCAAACACAACTTATTTAAATGAAATTTGATATGTGATTTTGTGACCTAAATTTTAGATCTGTATTAAAATTTGGAACCAATCGGTCGAGAGGAAGACTCCCGAAATTCATAACCGGTTTTATTCATTATACTATGAAACACAAGCTAGGAGGTCGTGAAGCTAGGAGGTCGAGTGGGAGAGTGACATCAGGTTCAAGAGTTTATCAACTTCTTGTTCACCCCACCCCCACCCCCTGAGATACATTCAGAGAGTTCAAACTCAAAAAGAAAATGTACGGTGAGAATATTCTTGCTGAGTTAAACTATAATCCCGTACTATTCTTTTTATAGATTTCTCCAATTTCTGTATTTATTTTTAAGCATTTTTTCAAAATTTTACATATATGTATTGGTTTATTAATGAATAAATTAAAGCTAAGCTAAACTTAGTTCGTTATCGAAACATATTAAAAGAAATATGCCTTCCTTCAATATTGAACTGTAAATAAGAAATTATTTTATTTACATTTATCTTCTGCAAATCATCCATTCTATATATTAAAAAAAATTAATTTGACTTTTTTTAAAAAATATGACACTTTAATATGTTATATATGTGCTTAAAAGCTTTTAAATGTTTACATTTTAAACTTGCATTTCAAAAACAGTGTTCATTAAATTATGATTGAACACAATACTAATAAAATATTTTCAAGGTATTGAAGACATTTCAAGCTTATTAAAATATATTAAAAGGTTTAAAATACATTATAGTTCATGAGCAAACATACCTCTGTCTTATTTTTGAAGATACATATTGTAGAATTCATCAGGCAGTATTCACAAATATAAGGGCAGAAGTCTTTTTTAGAAGAAGATAATTTTAAAGACCATAAACATATTTTTTTTTTAAATATATATGGCGAATATAAAGTAAAGATGTTAAGGTTTCGCACAGCTGAACACTTAAGTTCGGAACCATCGAAGACAAAGTAATTTTTCACTCTTTTAAATTAAATACACAGTAGTAGAATATATAACAATTATTTTTAGATTTAAATGTGAATGAAACTTATTTCTTCAATTTTGTTTATCAGGGATGAATCCTGAAAAATCACATTTGTAGAAGAATCAAACACAGCTTCATTTTCAATGTTAATCTCAAAAAAGTATTTGAAATATAATAACGAACTATAAAACAATTGGCAAATATTGCACAGTCAAACTTTTATTCTATTCGATGTATGTAACAAATTCATTATTATAGAAACATGAAGTTTTACGTATTTCAGGGTGAGCTTATTCAAGTTTATATAATTTCTCAAACTTTAAATGTTAAAGAGAAATAATAAACTAAAAGCATGATCCAAAAGACCCAGTTATGCTTCATCAAGCGTCACTAGTTTGTAATGATCATCATCAACTTCTTGTACATATATAGCAAATTTTTCCAATCTATGACGAAGTCTTACTGCAGCTCCAATCGCATAACACATAAATGCTCCTATAATTACGAAAAGGAATGATATTACTCCAATTATCCACGGAGCCAATACATTTGTAGCAAATAAATACAAATTGATATCGTTCGACATTTTAGAATTTTATGAATTCTACTTGAAAGACGAAAGACTTGGAGGTGGGTAGATAATGTCAGCAAATTAAAAACACCAGAGAGAAAAGGTTTATCTCACATCCTGTTATCAGCAGATATCACTAAGGGAAACACTTTATTATCTTCAAAAGAATTTTAATAAACCTTATCGGAAATTAAAGGTAATAAAGATGTTTTATTTCGCTCGTGCCACTCAAATGTTTATACAGATAAGTACCAATAAAATAGGATATTTAGAGTCATTTCAAACTGTTTCTGAGTTTATTGGCAATATAAGTTCGCCACTAAAGGACATATAAATGAAGAGAGATCCCTGTTAAGATGCTGCATCTGCAAACTTGACAATTCGTTTCCTATTCAAAAAAGGCGAAGGTAAATAAACATCCAAAGAATTGAATTAAATTATTTCTAAACAAACAACTAAATAAATTTATGCTTGCATCAGTTATCAAACTAAAAATAATTTTTAATCAATGCTTAATATTGAGAACATTAAATAAAACGATATACTAAATCTCAACAGAGCAAGCATACTTACCTTACTGTGGATGATCCGGATGTCGCCTGTTTGTTTATCTTTCGTATCGCCAAATCTACCTACTGCTAATCTGCGCACGCTTCTCTCTGGTAAACCCTGCGTGAAGCGGTATGCGCAGTAACGTATTTTTTACGGCGTATTGATACGTGCATTTGCTATGGATGTATCACGACGCAGTACGGACAAGCTGACAAATTTTTACCTTAAAAGTGTTTTTCGCTCCTGTTACTAAAACTAACTCTCGGCATAGGTAACAAAAAAAAAAAAAAAAAAAAAAATTGCATGAAAAGAAAAACAAATAAGGACAAGAAATAATGTATGGCAAATATAAATTAATGAATTAAAATAAACCAAGATGGAAGGGTATTTCTCATGCACGATTTACTTATAACTTTAATGCTTTCTTTACGTGCAATTTTGAACGGAAGTATGAAATTATAGAATGAATTGTGGAAATAGATTGATAATTGAAAAATGTAAAGATAAAAGGTTATGCACGAAATTATATTAATAATTAATGAAAAAGTTGATTAAAAGATATCAAATTGAAAGAAAGGGCTTAAAAAATATTACTTACTCTTTATTCTCATTTATTAATGTTTAGTTGTAAATTTATTTCCTTGAATTGTACTTTATTTCAAGGAATCGTAAAATAATTGATATAATTCTATACTTCTTTGAACACAATTCAGTAATCTTACTAATTAATAGAAGTTTTAATAATTTCATGTTACTGAATATTTTCGTTAACATAACTATTATTCATCAAAAAATATTTGTTGGTATGGGCCTTATTTCCAGTGAAACTAAAGAATATTCCATAAAAAATTTCTAAATTTAGAGTTCGTTATTTTTTTAAGTCATTTCATAATTCTGTATTGAAAAATAATGAAATCCTTTGAATATCTTTTCATTCCATTTGCATCAATAGATCCTGGAGCGATTCTTAACAGAAGATAATACAGTATACAATTTATCTAAAAAAATAATAAATAGTACTGCAAATACACTTTACGATTGATAAATTTATAACTTTTCATCTCTCTCCACTTCTGTTGTTGTATGAGGACATCACAGAGCATTTAAAATACTTTCTTCCGATTCAGAAAAAATAACAATAATAAATCGATCAGATGACGGAATTCTCTTTTTTTGCCCGACAAAATCGAAGATCATATTCTATGTAGGAGAAGAGGTTGGGAAGTAGAACTTTCAGAAGATTCTTCTAAACAACAAAATCTAATATTTTCTCAATAAACTTTTACTTTTAAATTTTAAAAAATTGTATTAAAATTGTTTCCAAATCTAATGCAAGCGTAAATACACAACCATCAATTTGGTTGTCTCATGCTTATCTGAAGCTGGTTTTCTACTATTTTCCCGCCAACTAATGTCAATGATTTATTATATATATCCTTTGGGTATTCATCTGGAGGGGAAAGACGACACTTTTCTCAATGGAAGAAGGAGGGGTGGAATGTTTATGACCCTACTTCCTGCTTTAAATGGTGTGAAAAAAGACTCCCTGTACACACCCTGATTTTAGAGAGTCGATAAGATGTTTCAAATTTAATTTTGAATCCACAATTCATTTACTAACCTACGGATTTTAACAAGAAAAAAAAATCGGAAATAGATTGGATTAAAAAAAAAACATCGTAAGTAATAATTTATAATTTTAATGAATTCCCCTTAACAGATCAAGTGATTTAAATTCTGTCAAAATAAGAAGGACTTTCTTTTAATATATTTAAACTGGTTAGCTTTTATTTATTACTTAATATAATTTTTTTTTAGTGTACACTATTTTTCAATTCCTGCTATTAGCTCATACTCTCTCTCTCTATATATATCTTCTTCGAATTTTCAATCGTTAATAAAATACTTTTTATTTATCCACTCAAGTTCAAATACATTTTTTTAAATTTGTAGTTGATGACGATGTTAATACAGTTTTTTTTTCAAATATTAATTAATTAATTAAATTTGTCCAGCCAGTAATTTCTATTTGGTCGCCAAATCTGTTGCCATGTCGCCAAATGGTCTCCAAGTTTGTTACCAATTTTGTAATTATTTAATAAAAAGTAACTAAAAGAAAAAAAAATTGTTAATATATTACTTGTTTAATGCAAAAGTTGTCTAGAGGATTAAACGTTTTATGAGTGTTAACTCAATATTTTACCATCTAGGTAATTAATTATTAATAATTTCCACCGATTATATATAAATTACAAATGAAACTACTTGAGAGTGAAATAACCAGCAATTCCTCTCCTTTTTTTATGAAATACTAGCCGTCTTAGTCGACCAGGGGGTTCCATTATTAATGATTGTAAAAAATTTCACTTAAATATACTCTTATACTTAAATATTCTCTTAATTGTACTCATGCCTTCACATGCTTCCTCAAGAAAAATCATTAAACATTGATATATCAATGTTTTTACGATTTTAGAAGCCTTACTTCGCTTAATTCATTGTGCTATGCATTTCCTTAATTTTCTACCCATGAATTTATACATTCAGTTTTATAACATGAATGTCGCCATTATTTGATTCTGAAGTTGAAACCTTAATTGTAAGAAAGAAACATTTTATTAAAACTATATTGCATATTGAAAACTTCTCAACACGGAAAAAAAAGCTACATCCTCCTATTTTGTTCAGAAACAAAGGGGGAAAGGATGAAATATTAATAGCAACAATGAAAACGATTTGAATTTTAATTCAACAATGAAATTTAACGCTACAAAACATGCTTAATTTATTTTTTTAAATTGATTTAGAATAGAAAAAAAATTATACTAAAAAAAATAATGCTTTGAATTTTAACATTATCTTTTTAGGTTAATGTAAAAATTATTATTGTGTCAAAATATTTTCAGGAGTTGTAGCGGAAAAATGCCGACATTTCATTTACTTTTAATTAATTAAAACTCAAATCAAAATATCAACAAAAAAAATCTCCCTGAAGTGTGCATTTCTCCTCCTTCAAAATGCATATATGCCGAGTTAAATAGCTCTAGCTTTAACAGCCTGACCTTTAGATCATCGTCAAAAGACACAAAAATCATTTATTATTAGAAGAGATAGAGATAAAAACAGAGGATCTCAAAATTTTAGTAAAATGCTGTAACATCTAAATGATGACCTTCAAATTCCTACAAATGTTATTTATAAGTGTTATGAAAATCATTCTCAAAGAACTATTACTTTTTTTGACAGAATAATTTTAATCCTACTATTAATAATTATAATAATAATTTAATAACTATTAATAATTTAATTAAATAATCCTGCAAATAATTTAATTTATAGTTTTTAATTTTTACTTTTATTGAAATAACTCTCAACAAAAAATTCAATAAACCTTATAAATATTAAAGTAGCTAAAAGAAATTACTCCAAATTCCATAATTATTATGAAGATCATCAATGAACATTTTCCTTAAAATTTCGGTTGTTTCTTTTAACTCAATTTTGGAAATCAAGAGCTGCGAAGTACGCAGTTTGATAACTCAGGCAAATTTATTTGGAACGAAATCATTTAATTGTGACTATAACTTTGTATCCATTCTTTGAAGTAATGATTATTGGAGGATGTACTATTAGACAAATATTTGCGTGGGATAATTTTTCTGTAAGTAAATTTCCATTTCTACGTTTTACCATTTTAAATTTCCATTTTTAAACTTTCTATTTTTAAATGAATCGCTACACAAAAAAAATGTTTATACCAATTTTAAATTTTTTTTTTTAAAAGTTAGCTTCATAATGATATCAGTTCCATTGTCATGCGAATTTTCTCTCATTTTTAAACAGTTTTTAAAGTTAATTTAAACAAAATTTATACGGTGATATCGAAATGTTAAAATTACTTTACTCTATAATCACGTATATCAATCGCGCATTTCTGTCATTGTAAATATTAAATTGCTTTCAAAAGATATTTTTATTTTCAATACAGAGAATAAAAGCAAAATATGCACATGCAGAAATTAAACACTGTCTTTTAAAATTATTGCAATTTCTTAACTGTTTGTAATTATTGCAACTGTTTGACTTATTTTTGAGTCACATTTTCCCCTTTTGATTAAAAAATTGTAATGTGTTCAATTAACATATCATCTCTCCTTGCCAGGCATCCCATCATCCTCGAAATGCTTTTGAGAACTTCTATGAAATAAATTTTTCTCCACTCACCCCCCCCACTTTATAAATTCTATTTTATTCTTATAAATTTTATTTTATTCGCATATTAGTTAGCTTGAAGTTTCAATTTTTCTCTACAATCAAAATCTTCCATGTAATTGCACATGTTCTGTATTTTCTCACAACTTTATTAGAAACGGAGATTCAGAACTTCGAGTTCAAATACTCCGCGATCAATCCTTGAAGTCAGCAATTATCATCTCTCTTTTTTAATGCTTTTTTTTCAGGCTGAGCTCATAAAATACACTTTTATTTTACTTAATAAGTTTGTCAGTTTTAATTGTTATGTGCCATATGGTAAAACTAAAACTTTCTTTTATCCTAAAGCTTTAATGTAGTAATTGACTAATTACTATGTTTAAGAATCTTGAAGGATCGATCATAAGAATATCGAAAGCTGTTAAACGAAGGATATGTTTTTTGCTTTATTTTCAAACAAATAAAACGAATTAATGATGATGGGGCCACGGGTACTGCGGCTAATAAAATGTAATATAAAAATCATGTTTTTATGAAATATTATAATACGCATAATTCTCTTGTAGTCTGATGCTTTATGTTTCTTAAATGAGAATTTCAGTTTTACTAAATAATTTTGAAATCTCGTAGATGCACCAAAAAGTTACAGACTGTGCCAAATGATTTTTAAGAAGCAAATGCATATTATTAAAAAATATATATATCAATAAAAATTTAACTTATTAAGTACAAACAAAAACCTAAACAAAATTATAAGAAATTTGAGCGGTTATATCTTATTCCATAAATCAACCCCCTAAACTTCAATGTTATAATCAATGAGGAGCAGATATTTAGATTTTTTAAATTATGGTTTAAAATCAAGTCATTCGTAGATTTTATAATTCGATGCTAAAAGGCAGAATATATAAGCAACTCAAGAAGATCAAACTATTCAAGGAGAAAATTCTATAAATTTTGATTTCAAGGAATGCGGTAACAAGTATCCGAAGCAGAAGTTGTCATGTAATTAGATTATGAAGAAAACGTAATATCCTGTACATGAGATATTTCTCTTTACCGAGTTAGTTTAATGAGATGAATGTCCTATTTTGAAATTCGTCCAGCATGAGGGCTGTTTTGAGATGGACCTCGTGATTTTCAATTGCAGACAAGTGATGACGACCACAACTGAGCCGGCACACTTCTCGAAATTTCCGTACCACACCAATGAAATCATTTAACAAATCTAATTAAAAAGAAGCTTCCTTGATGTGTATTCTACCATTTTTCTCAAGAGGAATGAAATATTTGTTTCAAAGTAGCACAAATCATAAAAAAATATCCTATAATATTGATGTAATCATTTATTAGCATTTTTATATTTTTATGATAAATTCTTATTTATTTAGTTTATCACTTTTTTCATGAAGGGAGAAA
This sequence comes from Argiope aurantia, assembly GCA_026543865.1. NCBI lineage: Eukaryota > Metazoa > Arthropoda > Arachnida > Araneae > Araneidae > Argiope > Argiope aurantia. The sequence goes on along the minus strand of JAPMOR010122446.1, from coordinate 935,980 downwards.
CTTAATACAATATACCAAATACATAGATTATTTATTAAAAATTTATTGATTTAATTCAATTAAATGAATGTTAGATAGCTAATAAAAAACACTCTTACAAAATTTTACCTTTGAGAATTATAGATCTTTAAAAACAGCTTTGGATTAATTACGCAATCAATGATGTACAGGAACTACCTCTTAATATGATCACAGGGTGCGTACCGTCATGAAAAATGCTTAAATCTGAAAATCCTTTTTATGCACCTTAAAAGCGCTTAATTTTTAATGAAGGTCCTTAAAAAGTGCTTAATTTTCTTGAGAAATGCAAAGAAAACTTTCTGAGGAGTGCCACATGTATTAAAATAAAATTAAATATCTTTTTTCCCCACCCCTTTTTCTTCCACAATGTGCATTGATGTTTATTGAAATATTGGGAAAATTATCCAGAAGGGGCAATAATAGCAAATGCATACTGTGTCATACTTGTTGTCACTTCGAAAAATGTTCGATCTGCAGTTGAATTCAAAGTGGGCGCTTTAGTTATGTCTGATAAATGTATGCTTAAATTTTTTATGTATTATTAAAGAAAAATACGCAAATTTGTCCAACAGACGGAAAATATGAATATAGCAAGATGAATTTGGTGCCCCAAAGATATCTAAAAACGCTTACAGTGAAGCCTCTTTATTTCGTTACACATTTGATCATCATTCTCGTTAATATAAAGTTTTGGAGCAATGTATTGTACAACTTCTTAAAAGGATTTATTATACAATGTATACTGAATTCTTACTCATTGTGTTAGTCGTTGCGTAAAATCCGAATATGATGAGATTTTAATTTGAAGCCACAGCTCTCCATTGATCATGATTTCTTTCATAATGGCTTTTTTTTTTTTTGTAATGTCCTCGTCCATTTGAAAAGTGTTATTTGTTGAACCAATCTCGATAAAGTTTAGTTTTTTTATATATAAAGAAATCTACTAGATCTGGTACTTAAAATTTCAAAAAAGATTTAAAAGAAAAAAGATTTTCAAAACTTTTATTCTTTAGGGTTTAACGAATTTTGCTTTTTCTCTTTTTGTAACTCATACAGATGTAGATATATTGTTTCCCACTAAAATCTCTCTACTCTTAGAGGTTTTTCTTGATTGACAAATCATTGAAGTTAGAACATTGAAATGTGACAGGAAGTTCCTTCTGGGATATTAGAAACGCACTAAGAACGTATTTTTTGAAATTTTAATTTGAAGTTTAATTAAAAATTAAAAATAGAATTTATTTCCGCCTTATCATTAAAACATATTATTGAATAAAAAGATATTTTTACACCGTTTTTAAGATTTGAAAAAATTGTTTGAATTCTAATTTTGCTTGAGTGAATGCTTTTCTTTATTTATTACTTTATTTTTTTTTTAGTTTTAATAATTTTTGAAAAATTAATCTTGAACTCAATTTGTAACAATGATTTTTTTAAAAATACAATTCAAAATAGTGTCATTTCTTCATTGAATTGTTGAGTCACATTAAGCATGTTAATGTTATGATTTTTTAAAAAAAATACTATTTTTGCTTTACAAATTCAATTCAAAATTTCCAAACAAAATTCAAAACTTTAAAGCAATTCATTGAATAAAGTTCTTCACTTCATAAGTGTTGGGAAATTTTAAGGCAGTGCAGCATTTAGTCTTACACTAGCTTCAAAAATTACTATTTAAAAAAATACATTAACTGTCATTTTTTAAAATTTTATTTTCCATTTACTTGTAACTTCAGAGCTGTTCTTTATTTTCGTGAATTTGTTTTTATTATGTATGAAAAATAGGAATTGTGAAATCATTTTTATTTCTTTCAAAAATATTTAATCATATTTTTCTTACTTTTATAAAGCTAAAGTAATAAAATTTTAATTAATTTTTCATAGAGGTTAAAAAGCAGGTTTTTCTTAAATTTGCGAAATGAGAAACATTTAAAGAAAGCCCTATACTAAGCATCAGAAATAAGAAATAATAAAACATTTTTTATTATTATTTTCAATTAAATTTCTATTATTATTTTTACTATTTCTGTTATTTTTTTATTATTTTCTATTAAAAATTTGTTCTGAAAAATTCATTTAAAACATTGCATTGATCTGCCTTCAATTTCTGGCAATTTTGCCAATCTTATGATGATAACCGTCCTGGTATACTTTAACTCTTAGCTTTATAAGGAGGCAAATAAAATATTCTAAACTGTTAAATATGGTGAGTTAGAGCATGAGGATATTTTAATTTACATCCGAATTTCGTTTGTTGTAGCATATATAAAAATCAAAAACAAAATTTTTGGTCATGCTATTTATTTTTATCAATTCCAATGTAAATTCAGAAATGATCTATCCATCCAAATCAACTGGTAATTTGTTAATTTAAAAAAAAATGTCGAAAAAGAAGCCAGATTTGTATGGTTAATCTTATAAAAGAGTAAAAAGTTTAACTTATTGATTAAATCGTGAAACTATGATCACTTCTTTTTTTTTGTCAAAACCAAATATGTTTTACAACAGACGCTTCTGCAATGTTGCAGAAATAAAGATTAAAATTATTATGTTATCGCAGAAATAACTGAAAATTTCAAAAATGCGCATTTAAAATTAATTAAAAAAAGTTTCAATAAAAACAAAACTTTATTATGAACAGAACTTTATTATGAACATCCTATGCTTAGAAAATAAGCACGCTCGCGTATGCATTAATATAAAAAGATTCTTCATTTTTTGGGGCAAGGTGCTTAAAAAGTAATTAAAAGTGCTTAATTTTTGAAGCATTTTCTCATTACGCACCCTGGATCATGTCGGAACTTAAAATTTTTATAATATTAATTGGTTAATAGCAATAAATGAATAGGGTAAAATCAACTATACTTTTATCAAATCGAAAGAAAGGGGGGAAATAACGCTTTAGGAATATCGATAATTTATTTTAAAAATTCATTAATTGTTACTTGTTAACATTTATTTCTTAATAGTTCACTCGTATAAAGTTCGTACTTCTATTGATTTTGAAAACTTATTTACCGATGTTCAAAATATCAAATGCTTGACTCATTTTGATTTTTATGAAAGGTCTTTCTTAAATATATTTTTCTTCGTCGGAATCATTAACGTTTTATTGATTGGTCTTGCTCACAAAAAAAGTCATGATTTTTTCAAAATTTTAAAAAGAGGCTTTAAAAATTTTAGCTGCACCATAAGTCATTTTAGGTAACTTTCATACCTGTTCAGGCTTTCATTTTTGTCTTTTAACACTCAATGTTTTTTTTTCAATCCATTTTTTTTCACAATTCAGTCGGAGGAAAAATCAATTATATATTCAGTGTATGTCTGTTCAATCTGCATTTCTGCAATCCAAATCTCTTTTTGTGACTTCGCCTGCAGATGTTTTCTTAGAAAGAGGGCAAAGAATTCCATGAATGTCAATCTCTTGTTACTAATGACAGATCGTTCTATTCTTTACTTCAAAACTGATAACATTAAGCGATATTGTGATCACACTAAATGGAAATTTTTGTGTAGATTCTAATACATCATTTTGGAGCCAGAAGATTTTGATAATATAAAGTTAATGTTAATATTAGCCAACGCTTATAAATCACATTAAGAGGCTTTCATTGTATTTTTTTGAGAAAAGAAATAAAGCAGAAAGGTTTTTTAGAGTTTTATTGTTGAATTAATGTTTTATAAATATTAAAAACTACAAGATAACTTTCTATACTTCAGAAATTAACAATTGTGCTGTAATGCTCCTTCTTCCACTTATCAAACGAATTTCTTTTATATATTATAAAAGTTTTCTATCCTTTACTATTACTAATTTGGAATTCATGAAAAAATTTTCTTGAAAGAATTTCAAACTGAAATAACTTGTGAATCAATTGAGCCAATCAAACACAGCCTGATACTTTGCATTTCTTATGAATTGAGATTCAATACTTATATAATATTATTAAAAAATACTTTGAAAAAGGAGTTTAAAAAGTATTTAAAAGAACTATCGATGCAACGCTTATAAATCTAATAAAATTTGGATAAATTTTAAAGAACCATGGTTAACCATGGGTTAATGGTTCATTATTTTAACCATTAACGAAAATAAATTAACCAAACAATGGCGAAATAAGTAAAGCAATTAGCCTTATTATGTACCTTATTTCACTACATTCCTCACCTTATCGTGGTATTAACTTAATTAATTTTCTGGAACTTTTTAGAAGAATATACTATTGTTGCTTAGTTTGTTAGTTTCAGATTTTATTTCAAAAAACTCTTTCAATCAAAAATCTCCCTATATCTTTTCAAAAACTTTAAAAATTGTAACATTCCTTTAATTCCACGAGACGATTTTTTAAAATTTAAAACTTAAGGTTTGTTGGTTTGTTTTTCTTTATTCCAATTTACTTTTGCATCTCAGTCTTACGCGAAATTACTTACAAATGAACTGACCTCTTAGAAGCGGGCCTGATCTATTTAAGTTTTTTTTAAAAAGAACGTTTTCATTTATTGATTACTTGACAGTAAAGAAGATAATTTACGTGAAAAATCTTGAAAATATCCATACTTTTTAAAATTATACCAAGTTTGTTTTGGGACATTAACTGAACTTTTATAACACTATGGAACGGAAATTGCTCAAATCCATTGATTAAAAAAAAAAAAAAACTTGTGTTTGTTAATTATAATTGCATAACAGTAAAAATATTTCACAATATTTTCCAATTATTAATTAAAAAAAAGAAAGTGTAATTTTTTATATCTTGAATAAACAAAAATAACAAATGTTGTTGGCTCCAGTTTCTGGTCCAAAAAATTGTATCAACAGATTTAATCAAACTATTATTTGTAGACGATCTTGTAAAAAGGCCATATTTAATACTTCTTTTTATTGGTATCAAAACTTTAGCAATATGCAGAAAATGTTAATGGTATTGATTAATAATTTTTATAAATTTTTTTATGCTAGATTTTTTAAAATTTTCATAAAAATACATAATCAAAGGATAAAAAAATGTAACTTGTTACTCCTGATTCTATATAAATTTTAGGCGCCCGCCCTCCCATTTATCTGAGTATTTCAACCTAATTTCTGAAAAGGAACACGCAAAAATATCATTATAATGAACAAAAGAAGCCTAAAGATTACATAAATATAACTGGAAAGGGATAAGCACATTTCTATAGTTTTGCATTTCTTTTTTGTCATTTTTACAGAACTTTATTCATATAATATTTTTTTTATATGAATAAAGTTCCTTTTCAGTTCTTTTGTCAACATTGACGTCAGTTTTATACTGAAACTTGAATTGAAAAGGAAGTGAAAATATTAATTGCTAAAAAAAGTTTGAAAATAATACAAGGAATAATTATTCAATATAACTTAAGGAATAGAACTAACGATCCTAAATATTTAAAATATAGTGAAAAAAAATCATTGATATCATTAAAAAATAATAACATATTTGAACAAAATAATTATTACTGTAGGGAATAATTTATTTAAAAAACGTTTAATTATATGAGTGATTAATTTACTAATTAGCATATAACTAAACTTTTATTATTCATTTTTATTAATATTCTTTTTTAATAATATCATTACTAAATGGAACTTCATGCCAAAGCGGAAGCACAAAACCGCATTACAGCGAAATTCTTTTTTAATATTATTACTAAATGGAACTTATGCCACACCGGCAACACAAAACCAGATTACAGCGAAAGCAAAAATAAATAAATAAATAAAGTATCTATTTACCAAAGCGGATGTAAAAAAACCGCTTCACACCTAACAGATCAACGGATCATAACACTCACAGAGAGGAAACGAATGGGTAACCGACGTCAGTGAGCTATCGCTGCTTTGTTTACTATTTGGCGATAACCCTTGGCAACCATCCCCAGTAAAGTAAGTATCCCCGCATCCAAACTAAATTTTAAAAAAATAAAACAAATAATACATGTCTAATTAAATGAACGTAAAACTTAATTAAATGAAAAAATTCAATTTAACTTTATTATAATTAGCAATTTTAATTTATCATAATAAAAAAAATCATCAATTTTGATTTACCTGAGTTTTTTTCTATTTTTTTTTTTTATTCAGATTTTTTCACGCTATTCTTGAGAGCTCTTTTAAGTCTCGCGGTCTTATGTTTACTAAATTCAATTTCGCTTGCATAAGAGGTTATGTTGTAACGTTCTTAATGAGAAATTGACTTTTTTTTTCCCTTGTCTTTCCGTAACTGACTTCAGCAGAAATTTTTTTTTGTTCCTCACTAATCTGACTTCTAAATCAGGAAATTAAAATCTTATTTGAATGATTTTGTCTTTCCAGAATATTTTCGCAGGGCTGATTTAAAGGAATTTTACGTTTTACCGTTAACAGGAGCTTCTACAAGTTTTCCATATTACCAGCATTTTTTTACGAGAAAAATTAAACACTATTCAATTTTATCATAATTGTTAAGCTCCGTCTTACTATTCCTTACTCTCACAGATTTCAAAGAACTGCCACACAAGTCTCTTACATCAAATTCACAAATCTTACTCACAGTTGAATAGAACTATTCGCAAATACGTATCTACAATACACTAGAAAAAAAAAAATTCACAGTTGGAGCAATCATTCCCGGCTGGCAATTCAAATTTGAGCAATGTTATTGACGTGACTATGACAATGTGACAATTTAAGCATTGGTATTTATTCAATCATTGATAAGGTTTATAATCTGTAATAACACCTGCTTTAATAAAATACTCTTTTTGACAAAAGTTGAAAAGACAGATGAATAATGAAAAAAATTGTGAACTTTTTTCACGAGAGTTTTATGATTCATTCATAACAATATAGATTTTTAAGAGTTTATATTAATTTAATAGACAATGATTCCGTTCAATAAATATGGCAGGAGATTATATCTCAAACATATCAAAATTTTCATGCATTATTTCTATATTATTTATCGATGTTACATTTTTATAATAGGTATATACTCTTTTTTTTTCTTGTTTTTTCACAAAAATATAATTTTTTTCTTTTTTTAGTAAACGCCTTAATAACAATTTTAAAAAATCTATATCTGTCAGATGTTATAACCGTATTGAAAATAAAAGGTTTTAAAATGAAAGAAACACTTAATAAAGTCAAAGTAGTATAAGTGTAATTTTTAAAAAATGGCAATAGTGTATAGTTGTAGCTCATAAAAAGAAATTAAAGTAGTTGAACTAATTTCAATATTATTCCCAGATTTTATATTTTTTATAATAGATATTTTTATATTTTTTCATATTTTCTCAAAGGTATTTCACTATTTTTTTAACTGTCGACTTCCTTAAACGTACGCTGACATTGAAAAAATCATTATCTGTCGAATGCTATGATCAAATTTTAAAAAAAGTTCTAAAATGAAAGAAATACCCAGTCAAAGCTGTGCAAATATTATTTCATGTTTTCTGATTAGCTAAATGTTGAAGAGATAAATGCTGTTTCGTACAATGTAGGAAAATATCCCACATCCGGAGTTATACTTTGAATATCAGCATAAATCATACGACACTTGCATGATATAGCTTTGAATTTCGAATTGAAAAAATACTTTTGAGTATATTTGAATATATTTTAATGTATTTTAAAATACAGTGAATTTTTAGTACATCTGAAAAGTATATTTAAAAATATACTATTTCAGAGCGCCCTGAGAAAACTGTTTTTCAGATAACTTAAAAACGCCTTGAGCTATATGGAGGAAATTTGGTGCGTGGCCCTCATCGAATTTGTAGATTTCTATCAAATTTTAACGAAATCTATTGACTTAAATCTATCTGTCTGCCTGTCCCAGAACAAATGAACACGAAAACTACTAAACGTAAACAGTTTGATGAATAAAATTTAGTACACAAAATAAACATCTAAAATGCAAATTCTTATTGGATTTAGAATTAAATGTTTCAAAGAATTGAACATC
>JAPMOR010122446.1:906137-927988 GCA_026543865.1 Argiope aurantia | reverse complement strand
TAAAACTAATTATGTGTTAATTTTTTTCCTCAGTCGGTTGAAAAAAGAGGTATTCACAACGCAGGGGCAAAAAAGGGCATTTCATTTCAATTCAGTTCTTCGCTATGTTATAAAACATAAAACTCTCATGTGCGGGCGTCTGAAAATAAAAATTTTAGCATTTGTGGTGTTCATGACCTTGCCCAAATCTACGATTTTTTGAGGGGAGGGGGACATCTCTAGAAGAGAATATACTAGAACGTCTCGGGGTGACCACTCACGTTGACTAAATTGAATAAGTTTTCATTTTTAAAAAATTAAATAAAGAAAAACAAAAATGATATATTTATTAAGAATATTTTTTTTTAATTTTTGTTCCTATTTCATATAAAATTCGAGTACTTGTACGTTGATGTGTCCATCCGATTTAGAAGGACACAAAGATCAAAGGAAATCACTATCACTTTATTTTTTTTAAAAAAAAGTGTAGTTTAAAAAATAAAAATGAAGGGCAGTAAAGAATTATATCTTATTTTTATCTGTTCGATTATATACATATGTATCTAAGATAAAGAAACTGAGCGAAGATATACAATGTAACAATTTCTTAATCGATCGTGTTCTAATTTCACTCTATTTGTACAAGCTGTTATTTTTCTGGCGGAATTAGCGATAGTAAACTCTTTTCTAAAACTTCATAAGTTCAGAATACTTTGTTACGGCCTTTCTTTCCTATTTTCTGCCTTCAAATTCGTAAGCGACAATGTGCTCACCAGAGTTAGGGCAAGCAATCTTGATATAAAAATTGAGCTATTTCCTAGAAATTATGAAGAATAAAAGTCCTTAAGGAACTTCATAACTGTTGCTTTTAGTGTGTATATATATATAAACAAAATGCAAAATTCATTGGTGTAGAAACATTTAAAAAATGACATGGTGTATAAATATATGATCCATATGTCGATAATAGGTATATTTTCTGTACAAATCAGAAATAAAAGCTATTAATACATTAGGTATTGCCTTTCAGTTATATAACGATATCAAAAAATAAGTATGAAGATAAAGTTGAAAATTTAAATTTTATCCATGCTACTTTCTTATCATCAATAGAATTCACCGAGGAGGGGCCTCAAAATATTCCAGCGCCTGTGACCTCATATTATCAAAATCCGCCACTGATTAGGGATTATTGAATGCATATAATGTAATGCACGAAAGAATAAAAATAACTTATTTGCTATTTAAATGCAATGTTTGTCGATTGCAAAGCAATATCATTATTTATGAATTATTTAATCTTCTTACAATATTAAATGTTTATTACATAATGTGATTGTATACATTGTCAATACAATATATATTAAATAATTATATTCGTCCTTGTCAAAACTTGGCCATTAAAACATCGATCGAAAACTTTTATATAGGGATCTGATGGAAAGTTCCTGTTCAATATTCAAGTTTGCGATTTTTGCAGAGCAATCGTTAACTATATTATCTTAAATATCTTATCTTGGGATCTGTAATAGGATCGTTTGGAGAAAAAAGGAGGTTAAAAAGAGGATGATCCAAATCAAAGCTCTTCTAAGACATACACTTTTTTATTAATTTTTTTCACGTCATTTTTTACTGTAAACTATATTTCAGAAGAATCATACTTAATGGACACAAAGATTACTAATATAGAGTGATGAAAAAAGAAAGGATCGGAATACGTTCCGGAATCGGACCACAATCGGAAAAATACATAGTATTAAATAATAATTATCATGATATAATGTACTTTAAGATAAAAAGAGAAGATATATAACCATAATAATCTTGAATTATGTAAATTTTGAGAAATACTTTGATAGGGGGGGGCGTATTTTGTCGTAAAAAAATTTCAATAATTGTGTAATTCAAGAAACACTTATTGAAATCCTTCAGAAAATTGTTCATTTGAAATGGATATACAATTTATTTGAACGTATAATTGATTATTTGAAAATAATTTTTTATCCTCATATGTTATGGATAATTTAATTTACGTTTGAACTTGAGTGTGTTGGTTGTACTACGTACTCAAGACAGGTGATAGCAAAAGTAATAAAATTTTCTGTGTGCAGAATAAATTTAGAATGTGGCGAATTATTATTTACACCACTGCACAAAGCAATATCCATATCTAATAGATGGCAAGCACATAAGTTGACTTTTTAAACAATTCAATAATAAACTTTGCCATAAACGTAATTGCGAACTAATGCACTGAATGCATTCTATTGCACTAAATGTATTAGAAAGTTTAATTCGGACTTTAAGACAATATTTTTCTTCCTTCTCAAGCGATGTTCATAAAAAATCAAGTGTTTGGAAAAGTTAAACTGAGTTTGAGTTGTATTTACACATAATGTAATAGATCAGGAATTCCCAAACATCACAACCTCACTTTTTAAACAAACTAATTTAGAACGACCCATTTCATTTTCAGCGCAATGAGTTTTTTGAGATCAACAGCACACACTCTTTCCAAAAGAGACCCATGAACTAAAAAGGAACTCCTGTTAAGTAAAAAAACAAAACAAAAAAAAACAATTATCATTAAATATAATAAATATTTACATAAATGATAACGAAACTCTTCAAAATTAATGGTACGCAAACCGAATTGAATGTTTATAACGAAAAAGAATTTATGATTATATAAGTGAGGTATTAGCTTTCTCTTTTCGTTTGTTGAATTTCTTTTTCTGTTTAGGCAAATTTGGAATTAAAAAAAAATCTTTAAAAATTAATTCGAAGAAAATTCTTAAAAATTTCAACAACTATGTCTTTCAGAAATAATTTAAATCATTCCTATTATAGGTTAAGATATTACTAATTAATGTCTAAATTCAGCACTAACAATTAGATCAATATTAATTGAGATAAAATAAAAATACATAAATTTATGAGTATCGATCAGAAGAAGTTAAGAGAATTAATAATAATGAATCTTTTGTAAACGTTCATAAATTAAATAACTTTTGAAAACAAGCACAAATTTAATGGATAAGATTTAAATTAATGCACAACATTATATATTATTTAATGAATAGCTGTTTCATTAAAACTTTCTTGAAACCTAAGAATATAAGAAGATTTCATTACTTATATTGAAATTATTGTTTTTAAATTTACTCATTGTATTTTTAAAAACATCATAGATGCTCTGAAAATAATAATAATAATAAAAAAAAATACAAGTAATGAGATTAAGGTTTTTAGAAGAATAAGATAAATAAATAAACATTTCCATGTCTCATCTCAAACTTATTTAGTTAACTTGATTTTTTTTATCTTGTATCTGTAATGTAAATTAACCCATAATCTCCTAAATAATTAAAAAAAATTAAACAGCAAACCATGGGGAAGGTGAAAAAAAAAGCATATGATTGGACCCAAAAAGGTTGACATCTCAAGATCCTGAAATGAACAGCAAACGACAGCTCTTATCCTGGGTGCCCTCTCAAGCATTCATTCTTTCGAAAAGTACGGCTTGCGATGGATTCACTAGTCTTATAGATATAAGGGTGACGATTGACAGGCTAACAGAAAAATTACGAACAAAATAAGTATCTATCAACAATCGGAAAATGAAGTTGTTAACCTAACGATTCCAGTTGAAAATCGTAATTTACTTCGAAATAATCACAAAAAATGTGTATCGAAAAATGCGTATTTAACCTTTACCCATTATGAGTATTATGTGAAAAAAAACAAATAATCTTTTCTTTGCTTTGTTATTGCTAAACGTTGTATACGAGTGAGTATTTTGATTTATGTACGAATCTCACTAGGCACAAATACATCTTTAGAATCCGAATCATAATTTATGCACTGAGAAAGGGCTAAATGACATTTATTGTAACCTTTAAGTCTAAAAATCGAAAGATCTATTATCTATATAACTAACTACGATGAAAATTAGGCGATTTCATTCTAGTTAAATTTATTGAACAGGAGGAAAACAACTCACAATTTTGGAAGGTGTGTTTGTTGTTATAGTCCAGCCAACGCTTTAAATTTAAAAATGTAAACATATATCCTATATTTCGAAACCTTTCTCGTATTCATTTGTAATTGTTATTCAGGAAGAAAATGAACTGGGAAATTTCGGAATTCATTTTTATATTCAATGTTTTTTCCTTGAGCTTCAAAAATATTTCAACTTCGTTTATTTCTATATATTTTCATACATAGTTTTTTTTTTAATTTTTTTTTTTTTTTTTTTTTTTTTGCCATACAACAGTGATTGATTGACGGCATCGGTATTTTTTTTATTGATTTATATAGCTAAATTAGCATATATTTTGAGCAAATGAAACTTGATTGTAATTGAAATAATTTTTAACTTGCACAAATTTTAAAAATTTCTGTATTCTGTTTTTGGTATAATCTTAAAGATTTCTTTATTTTAAATGCAATAGAGTACTTAAAACTTCATATTTTCTATAAAAAATAATAAAAATTATTAGTAATTTACAGGAACGGAGTGATATGTATTCATAGGAAGGACATCTATTTTTCTGATAGTAAAACATTGTCTGCTTATCATATTTTCAGGCTGTGTTGGCCTAGTAACAGAGTTTTAGTTTCAAGGTTGGAGTATTCAGACCAGATTTCATCAAGGATCTGCTTTATGTTATAAGTTTGATTCACATTAAATTTTTTGGAATTATATATTCTTCTGTTGGTATGATATAAAAGTTTCAAAGGTAGGATACCGTTTAAATGTCATTTGACTACTTTTTAATGCTGAGAGATCTTTCCCAAAATACCCTTGTGACGCTTTTAAGCAGAATGTTAGTTGAGCTGTGCTAAACTATATTATATTTGCTGGATTACAGACTGCAATCCTTAATTTATTCTTTTAAAGACCTATTGTGTACATGTAGATAGAAGGAATAAAATCCATACATCAAATTTCTTTGTGTTAATATGGTATAAAAGTTTTAAAAGTACAGAATCACCACAAATATCTTTTTATATTATATAAACATAATTTCTAGATCAAGTTATGTAGCTGTATGATAAGCACATACAGCCCAGTCATAGCATTACTAACCAATCCATATAACTGAAAAAATAGAAAATTTATCTTTTATTTTTAAAAATTTCCTCTACTTTTTTTTAATCACATAGGGAATATATGTTGCTCATTGAATTTACTATCACCAATTCTTATTTATTTATCATATAAGAACTTATTTGTTAGATAAATTATTACTAAATATTTCTGAAAAATAATTGCACTAATTAATATATATTTATAAGATTTTAATCATAAAATTCCTGGAAAAAATAAATTTCTTGTAATTTTTTTTTCTTACTTTCCAGTCTGTATATATTATGGAATCGAATTCTCCTGAAAGAGTAGAGATGAATTTATCTCAGAATGTAAGACTGGATGCTACAGGTGCTGAAAGAATTTTGCAATTTATTGAAAATGTTCCTGGAGATTATGGATCACCATTACCAGAAAATGACAATGTGCAACATAACTTTTTTGAAAAAGTATAATTTAAAACCTATGTTTCTAAATGATTAGAATGTTTCTTAATTTATCCATTAAAGACAACTTTGGCTATCCATTTTCTGGCTAAAGATCTTACAATTTTTATTTTATTATTTAAAATAATAACTCCTAAAGTTTTTTTTGTGTAACTTTTTTTTTTAGTATAGATAAAATTTCAAAGTGACCTAAAGATATGTTTAAATGACTTGCTGAATATCAAAGCAACATTCATAAATCTGCCTTTTGTGAGGAGAAAAAATAAATTAGTAACTTAACTATATTATATTAGTGTGTAGAAGGAATTTAATATGCACTTAATAAAAAATTATATATTACCATGATAATAAATTAATTTGTTTATCATTGAATTTTATACTGAGAATCTTTAATTTATACTATTGAGAAGAAAATAATAAAATAAGAACAGAATTTTTATTCCCATCTTTGAATATAATCTGCTAATTTTACAGATGTTACCATATTAAAATAATTATTTTCTTTAATGGTAGATATATTCAGAGTATCTGTTTGTTAAAAAGTTATAAACATCAGAAAATTATTTTTTTGTAACATTGAACTTTTCTTATAGTTATCGCTTATTTGTCATTTTAGAAAGATCTCCATTAACTGAGGTTAAGCAAAGTATACTACTTATAAGCTTTCCAAAGAGCTTAACTATAAATTTATTTAGAGAACAGAAGAAAAAAAAATTAAAATGTGTAAAAAAATAATTAAATTCACAAATATGCAACCTTCTTAAGTTACTTTATTATTTACAAGTTATAGATTTTTATTATTTATTTGTTTAATATTTATGTAAAGAAAGAAAACATTGGTGTTTTTTGTAATCACAGCAGTAACTGCTATTTGTGCATTTACTTCTTGCAAATCTTGAAGTAAAGATTATTGAGAAATAATAGTTATAAGGTTGGCTCTTTAATCTAATATTCAGTTAAAAATATCCATGATTGCTTTATCTTATAGTAGATTATATATTAAAGTAATAATGACTAATAAGTTTGATGATTTATAAAATTGCTAGAATTATATCAATATCCATTGACTGTCACTACCTACATACCTTGAAAAGTATGTAGATTTAATGGTAAATCAATATAAGTTTGAATGATGAATTTGCATTAGGAATGGATTAGATTATCTTTAAATCTGCATATGTTTGTGGCATGCTATAATTGTCTTTATTTTTTTAATAAATTTGATGTATTAATTATTTAACTTCCTTTAAAAATCAAATAGATATTTATAGGTAAATTTTTTAATCCTCTAAATTAGGGGAATTTTTGGAATTCTGGAATTTTTTAAAGAAATTTTAACATTTATTAATTTATTTCCTCTAATTTGTTTCATATTCACAAAAATATTTGTTGCATATTTGTATAAATGAGAAGATGAGAAATATTCATTTTTAGGGAAGAGATCTTGAAAGTGCTTTTGTAAACCACAAATATACTGATGCAGAAAAAAAACTCCTCTGTGAATATGAAAGCTTAGATTATTTACCTCCTCATAGTAAAGTTTACAAGCAATGGCTGCATCAACAGCCAGCAAGGTCCTGAAGTATTCCTTTTATTTATGTTATCTTTCTTTTATATATTTTTTAAATCTATGTTTTATTTCATTTATAATAATATGTACATTCTGAAGTCAGGAGGCAAACTTTACAATTTATGAAATTTAATTGGGGAAAAGTTAAAATTTTTATTATATATATCTCATATTTTGTGTTTTATATAGCTTTGATTATATATGTACCATAACTTTTTTTTTAATAAATTGTTCTAAAGTGATATTGTACAAATAGAAAACAGCATTTATGTAATGAGATGATTTAATGAATAAATTTATTTGTTGTTGTTTAAGAAGCTTTTAATTTTTTTGAATAATTTATTAAAAATTTAGCTTGTACATTTGTAGTATACTTGGTTTGAACCAAAATCAAAGGTTAAATATATTCATTCAGATTAGCATTGCATTCATGCATCTCTTACCAAAATTCTGACTCATTTATAATTTTTTTTATCTTTCTTACAAAGAGTTTTTATTTTTGATCTGTCAATTTGGAAAACTGAATTATCTGTAGAATCAGTAAATTATTCTAATTGTTTAAAATATATAATGTGCAAAAAAAAAAAAAAAAAAAACCCATTTTACACATTTGAAAATGGAGCTATTTTCTTCTTGTGTTTTTATTCTTAGAAATTTTAAAATGAAGTTATTATATAGAAAGAACTTATATTAAACAAGACATGCTAATGATATATTAAGGATTTTTTTTTGTCTAACTGACATTTTAAGAACAAAATTTAATACAAAATATAAAAATAAAATTCATTATAAAAATTATTGTATATTTTGTAACGTAAAATATAGATTAAATTCTAGCATTTCTTCTTAAACTGTGTGCAATGAAGAAACACATGAAGTTAATTGTTGCATCAATATATTAAGTAAAGCATTACAATTTCCGATATTTTCCAGTTGAACATCTTTCTTATTTTGAGATTGAAGCATGTAAATCTAATTTCCAATCATTTATTTTTTATATTTTTCCATTACTTATATTAACATTTGTTGTCTTCAATAATTTCTAATATTATCATACATAAGATTTTGATACATTAAATTATGACTAGTTAGTTATCAATAATCATAAATTCTTTTTAACTCCTTGGTTGAATGTTTATTTGAAAAAAAATGTGCATTTTGAATACATTTAATTTTAGGAACATGCAAAAGTAGTAGATTTTATCAAAAAAAAATCATTTGTTTTATGTTATTCATGATATATACTCCTACATGATATTGAGATAATTTAAGGCAATTAGCATTACAAAATAATTGAAACAAATAAATTCGAACAAATGTATGGTGTTCTGTTACATAAAATGTACACAAAGGGTTAAAGTTGACAGTTTAACTGTGTCTTGAAAAGTTTATGGCAAAAATCAAAGAATATTTTAACGATTTTATCTAAAATCAAAACAGTGTAGAATCTTCTTGTACAAATGAGTTGGAAAATCATTATTAGAATTTTTTGTTCTTGAAGATTGTAGGTACTATTTTTTTAAAAAAATAATAATTAAATTGCAGAATGGATTGGGACCACTGGGTAATGATGGGTCTGATAGGATTTCTTGTAGGTGTCCTTGGTTTTTTTCTACATCAGTTCATTGAATTGCTTGCAGATTTAAAATGGGAAAAGGCTAGGGAATATATTGAAGTAAGTCTCTTATATTCTTCTTTTTTTTTTATTAGTCTTATACTTCAATGAATATTTTTGAAAAAGCTTCTTATCATCAGCTTTATGCAGCAATAAATAATATTTGGTTTAAGAAATAAGTTAAATATTATTTTTAAGGACAATATTCAGTAAAATATAATATAAATATAAATTAATAGAAATCGGAAAAACATAATGAGTAGTTACATGTTTTAATTAGCTATTAAAGTGAACTTTTAGATAATGAGGATGGCAATTCCCTGAATTTTTATTTCTTATTTTAATTATATTATTATTTACTTTTTATTACTTTTATTATATTTAACTTTTTATTATATTTATATTATTTACTTTTTAAGGTTTAAATTATTTAATTAGTTTTTAGTAAAGTCTATAGAGACATTTTTGGTGTTTGATGTAACTTGAATCATTAATTCATTTTTTTTTGGTTAACTAATAGCATTCATTAATTGTGATATTTTTAACATTTTTTTTAATTTAAAATTTTTAACCTTCTTGATTTATTTTATTTCCTTCCTTTCCTTATATATATATATATATATATATATATATATATATATATATATATATAATATAAATTGTTAAATCTTTATAATCAGTGAAAATCCTTTTACAGTATGCTCTCTCTAAATCTTTTCATGGATTAGCAATATGACCTCTTAAATCCAGATTTTACTTTTCATTTAAAATCTATTGCCATTTTCAAATGATAAATTAAGGTTAGTTTTGAAAATAGACATCATTATAAATCCTATTCACTGTACGGACCTAATACAGTTCTCTAATAATCGAGTCTTTTAAAATTTAAGTATAAATTAGTTTATGTATTATATTATTGGAAAATTCTATTTTATATTATGTCATAGATGTTATCAATTTTGAGATTTTAATGTTATTGAAATTTTTAATAGGAAGATAATTTTATGCATGCTTGGCTGTGGATCATTGCTATCAGTTTATTATTTGTCTTCATCAGCTCTTCATCTGTAGTAGTGAGTAGATTTCTTATAGAAAAATTATGTTTAAGTAATATAGTCAATTATTTTAGTTGCCGTGGAAAAAATAAAGTATTGTATGCTTTTCTTATTGTTTTCAGTTGCTTGAAAGATAAGATTAAGGTGACAGGGAAGTAATATTACAAATTGGTAAATCTGTAGTAAATTTATTTTATCCACGCCTTTAAAATAAATTCTCTTTAATGCTGTTTATTATTTTAAAAGTGGATGGACTTTTGCTTGATTTCAAATATAAAAGTTGTTTTAACTCGTGAATTATGCAGTTCTTTAGTTTCTTTCCCATAACTTTCAAAATCTAATTATAACTTTAATGTTTTGAGGTAAAACTTTCTTACTGTATAGCATCTTAAACCCAATTAAAGTTGCTGACTGACTAAGAAGTTTCATTTTGGAAGCTTAAAATTTGTGAGACTCTCAAGCTTTCTATCTATGATTGCAGCTCGTTAGTGTTTCATGCAGCATCTCTGTAAAATATTCATGCCTAGGATCCTACTTAAATACTATCTGGAGATGATTAAAAAAAAAAAAAATACGCCAAATAAAGGAAATTTTATAATTTGCGTTTACTTCAGAGCTCTTTAAAAGATGTCTTAACACTTCCAAACAACATATATGCACATATTATATATATATGCACAAAATGACACAAAACCGAAAAAAAAAATTCGGAAAAAAAACCCCATCAAGAAATACTTTCGACAAGAAGGAAAATATTTCTATGATATTCAAAAAGGTGTATGTGTTTGGCCACCGAGAACGAAGAGAGCAATAAAAGAATAGAAAGAAGAGAAAGCACTCTTCTCAGAGGTCCCGGTATGTGTGTGTGAGCGCTTGCGTGCGTGCAATGGAAATAAACTAACATTAAAATATAGCTCATTGCACCATAGGCAATGTCCCAAAAAAGTGGAACAAGCATTTATATCCTGAAATATTGCACTTAAATATATACTTCCAAAGTTCCGTTAAATAAGGTGGATAGAAAATAAATTTAAAAATCCATTTCTTATACAACCTTTACAATGTAAAGCATCAATTAATAATTTTTTTTTTTTTTTTTGCATTCGTCAATGTACACATGTTTTATGTGTCTATAAGATTTACAAAAATATCAGAAGGAAAATTTACTGACTTAGAATAAATCGTTCATTGTATATTTAGGGGACAATACACTTACCACAATTAGTTATTAAAAGAGCGATATCGGAAAATAAGAATGCATTCATTAAATTTCAAAAAATGGTCAAATACATTAATTGAAGTGTTTACAAAACTTGTCCAAATTTAACATTTTTGACATTTACCTGTACAACTGCATCACAATTACATGCATCATAAATCATTAGAATTTTAAAATACTCCTTATTGTTAAAGTGCACCATTTTCTAGAAAAGCTTGGATTTCATGCACAAAATTAAAGCAAAGGGTTTTTTTTTCTCTTATTCGGAATTACATTTCTTCTCTATGATGCTTTAAATGTTCAGTTTCTCTAGTTCCTTTTTTATTAAGCCAGAAATATGTGTTGGCCTGTCAAAGTGGAGAACAGTACGCATTATCAGTGATGAACAGTAATGCAAATATCATTCAAGTCATGATGATTGAATGATATTCTACTGAACAACTATTTGCTTATGACAGTTTTTATATATTAAGTAAATTTGCATTACTAAAACAAATGTTTCTATCTAAAGTTGGGATAAGCCTCTCCGAATTTAGAAATTTTTTAAATAGAGGCCCGAAACTTTCTGTATGCATTCATGAAGATAGTATATATATATATATATATATATATATATAATTATATATAAACTTCATCAACACTCTTAACCATGAAACTCGAAAGTTTAGACTTTAATTAATCAATCTGTATTATAGACGTTGTTGAGTATTTATTTTTAATCTAATAAATGGAAAGTTGTACTATATATATGAATTTCTTGTTATATACTTCAGCTTCTGCGTCCAAGTGCTGCTGGTTCTGGATTGCCTGAAATAATTGCTTACTTGAACGGTACAATTGTGCGCCACATATTTAATGTCAAAACATTAGTTATCAAGTTCATATCATGTGTATTTGCTGTTTCAAGTGGAATGCCTGTTGGACCAGAAGGACCAATGATTCACCTAGGGTACAATAACTTTTGAAACAATTTTTGAAATTACTGAGATTATGTATAGTTTTTTATTCTGTAATTTTATGGTTAAAATATTAGTTTCTGGTTGTTCAAAAACTGTAACAAAGAAGTATGTATTTACAAAACAATCATTTTATATTTTATGTCATCTCTGCCTTTTGATAATCCATTAGACAGGATTGCACGGCACCGGGAGAAACGGGAAAAGGCATTTAAAATCATCTAAACAACAGGGAAAATTCAGGGAAATTTGATAGTTTTCATAAAAACCGGGAAAATACAGGGACATTTAAGTTTCTTAGTTTCCTTTTTTTTACAATCTAAAATATGCTGATCTCTGAACATTGCAAAAAGGAAAAGATCGTAGCCGAGCCATCAAAAATGAAACGGCAGCGTAATCGCGGAAACTCGCCCTTTTTCTTCTCTTTCCTCTGTTTATATATCAGCCTAATTTCGATTTCAGCGACAGTTGTTTTCCTTCCATGACATTCCCGGGTTGCAGCTAATGAGGATGACCGTGACTGATATAACTGCGTGAGAAAATAGAATAAATTTCTTTGGCTGGAATAACAGCATTCAATCTGCGGAAGCATCGCGGATGTGTTTGTCACTCACACGTGAACTTTTTGAATGGTTTATTATTATTATTTAAAAAATTGTGAGTTTATTCGGTGTAGATTAGAGAATTTTTTAAAACAATGAGCTGCTGAAAATGCAATTTAATGCAGATTGGATGGATAAAAATATGAATACTGATTTTGCTGAATGGGTTAGAGAAGTTCCGCAAAATCCGTTTGCTGTGTATTTCTCGTTTTTTACAAAGATAATAAATCTAAGTAATAAGAGAAAACATACAAGACTGCCTGTCAGATCATCACTGATGTTGGACTTTCTATCTAAAAGAAATACATGAGAAGAGGATACGCCAAGTTCGAAAACAACAAATTTAATGTCCGAAAATAAACCGAAATCGAACTTTTTAATTCCAGAACAATCATTTTAAGCTGAACTTTTATGGGCATTAAAATTTAATGCGTTACAATCATCGTTTAATGCTTTCAATGGCGGAAATATTTTCACTGATACTGAAATATCCAAAGAATGTACTTAAGGGCGTACAAAAATGTCATCCATTATTTGTTACAGATTAGCGGCGTTTTTTAAACAGTCTCTTAAGAAATCTTTAAACAATAAAAAATTTGTAATATGCTTTGACAAAGCTTTGAACCTCATTTCAGAAAAATATCAAATCTATCTTGACCGTAAGATATTGGTGAAAAATCAATCAATAGTGTCCAGAAGATATTGGAATTCAATAATTTTAAGGCATGCCATTGTTCAAAAATTTTTTCAGAATTTTTAAGAAGTTACATCAAGTTTGAACATATAGTTACTTTTATAAATTAATAACACATTCACCAAATGTAAATTAAAAATTTTTAAAGCATGTCACAGAAGAACTTCCATGCAAAAATGACTGTAAAATTTTAGATCTAGGTACTTGTGGACTATACATAACTCATTGATCGTTTCAGTATGATTATAAATGTACTGAATGGAAAGCAGATGTTATTTTAAGAGCAATGTATAGAATATTTAAAGATAGTCCAGCTAGACATGCTGATTTCCTGGAAGTTACTGATTCTTCTGAATTTTCATTGAAGTTTTGTTCTTTTCATTGATTGATTAATACTATCAGCGCTTGCGAAAATACTCTGAAGGTTTTTGGTAACATAAAGAAATATATAGATTTGAATTTTTTGAAAATTTTTGGCTCTGCAACGTGTGATAATGTTGTAAATGCTTGTCAGGATAAATTAATTCTAAAATTAGCTTCTCTTATATTTCTAATATTCTTTTGCGATTTCTTTAAAACATTCAGACATCTGAACCAATAACGTCTTTTTTACATGAAAATCTTTTCATTTTTGTTAAACATTTGATGAAATATATTATCAAAAGAAGCATGAGTGAAGAAGCTAAAAAAAAACATACTTATTTTTGTTAGAGTTTGATGATCCTAAAAATATAAGGATGAGAAAAAGTACCGATATTGTAATAATAACTACAAGTTAATTACTAGTGGAGCTACTGAAACTAGATAATAAGAGGGCTTTTTAGCCGAGTGTTTTATATTTGTGAAGGATACTACAATATAAAAATATTTGAATGCATGCCCAAAAATTTTACTGTTTTAAAAACTGCATTTTGTTTAAATCCACATTATTGAAGTACCTTGCTTTTCTACTCATCAAAACTATGGTGTGTTGTTATTCAACTAGTATATGAATGCTGTTCACGCTTTTCCTCTTATATTGCATATACGTACTGGGAAAATAAAGGGAAAGCTCAGGGAATTCTGATTAGAGCACAAATTTTATATATATATATAATGAATTTTTTCCGATTGATGTTTAAGACAAAGGTTGGGTCAAATACCCCTCCCTCGAAAAACAAACACCTTCTTTTACTATTGAAACTAATTTTAAAAGGTTAGTGGAATGTATATGTTTCGTTAATGATCAAAGTGTTAATTGAATTAGTGTTTAAAATGAAGCGACTTTGCATTAGACTTCTTTCTTAAGTATCATTAGAAAACAATGCCTGTTTTTTTTATAAATTAATAAATGCTTTTGAAAATTGTCTCTTTTATGCAATATTCATAAAACATCCCAAAGACTTAGAAATTTTCATTTACATAATTTGTTATTAATAACTTAAAATCAAAAATTAAAATTCTTCATACAGCAAATTTTTATTTTAAATTAATGCTTCTGTAGCTACTAAAAATATATGATTTCATTTTGTAAGGAATTTATAATAAAGAAAGATAAGAATTTATATGAAACATTTTAGCAAGTTGACTACAAAGATTTTATTGTAACATGAAACAACTTTCTTTTTTATGTTGCATTTGAAGTCGCTCGGTAAAGGGTTCTAAGGGTTTTATTATTATATTCAATGTAGTACAAAACGTATTTTTAAATTTATGTTTGAATGTTTTACAGGTCACTAGTGGGTGCTGGTTGTAGTCAGTTAAAATCCTCTACTTTGAAAATTAATCTACCATTTTTCAAAAGATTCCGTAATTCAGAAGACAGGTATTTTTTTGTGTTGTATCATATATTTAATTATATTTGTCCCATAATACATTAGTGGCATCTTTATATTTACTTGAATTTCTTTGCTTATTTATATTTTTAGAAAATCTATGTCATCTGTGTTTTCTGTAATAAATAAATGTTTGCATTTTTTTTATTGGTGATAGATTTTTTTATAGTTTTCATTTACAGCTTTATATTTAATTCATTCCTTCAAAATAAATATTTTGATATAAATAAACGGTATAAAGTGGTTCTAAAAGAAAGCATCTGTGAAAAACTAGGTCCTAATAATGCCTTGAACCAATGAACTAGATATGAAATGAAAAAATGATTGGTTAAACCTCCCAAATAATGCATAGAAATTTATGCAATATTGTTTCTCTTTGCACCTGCATAGTTAAAAGATTATAATAAAATGATGGATCTTTATATTGAATGTGTACTTTTAAAATAAATGGAATTTCAAATTTATTTTAAGAAGTTTTGGTATTTTTTGTTTCATTTTACTGTGTATATATTTCGAAAGTTTTTTAATAAGATTGTTGCCTCAGTTTTATTTTTTATGCTTGTCATTGAGCGCACATTATTTTAGTTCCCGTTCAATAATACTAAATGTAACCATTGTTTAAAGATATAAAGAATTTTAAAAATATTTTTACTGATCTAAATATTTTTTTTTTTCAAAATATCTTTTGCTCCTGCATATTTAACATAGCTTCTGCGATAATTAACAAATATCCTTCTATATAATTCTGTTATAGTTTTAATGGTACACGTTTGTCAAAACAAATGTTTCATTTTACTATTTTTATTGTTTAATAGTCATTATGAATAGAAGTTATCGTATTTTATTCGACATTTTTTCAAAATTCACTTGGTTTCTCATATTGCTGTAAATCAGGTCGATTTTTCGAAACAATATTTTTTAGAAATTCAATGGTTTATAGCAGGACATCGCATATTTTTTAATGTCAAGATTTAAACTTTGGAAGACTTCTCTATTATGTCTTCATCATGTTTTTTTTAAGACTTTCAAATCCAAATTAAAACCAGAACTGCGTAGAAAAACCGATTTTTATAAAAAATTGTTTAAAATGTTTCAGTTGAACAGAAGTAATCATCTCTAATGATTTGGTTTCTAAAAAATTTGGGAATTTATATACTTTGATTCTGTTTTTACTGTCTTTGTAATTACTATAATCAGCTTTATAATATAAATTTTGTATTTATTAGAAGATGTATCCATATCTTACATTTTTTGTTAAATGATTTTGTTTGTGGCATATCATCTCGTACTACAAATAAGAAGGACTATTTTAAATATAATAAAACTATGATTGTAGGTCATCTATTTTTCTTTGAATAAAGGTAAGTGAAAAAGGCATTTTCAGATATATAATGAGAATGCTCGATTTTATTTCTGTATGTGTCATTTAAAGTATCCGAACTAATAATTATGTTAGTTCTTTTCAGTTAAAAATTTTTTGTAGACTAAGTAATATTAATTGAACATATTAATTTTTAAAATTACGTAGTATTTAATGAAATAATTTAGTGTAGTAATGCGTTTGAATAAATTCATTCTATGAACGATTTTTAGCATTTCTTTTATATGAAAATAATTTTTTACTCGTAAAATAGCCTAGCTGTAATTACTACATTTATTTATAAAGATTCATAAATGTTTCCTTGTTTTAGATTTAATTTTATAACGTGAATATTTTCTTATTCTCATGCAGCTTCGTACCAAAGAAGAAAAAAATGTATCAGAGGGGTAAATATCACTTTTGTGATTTAAAATACTTTCTGAACCAATACAAAATCTACAAATGAATAAACAAATTTTATAAATTGTTGTTAATATCCTTAATAAATAAGATGTTCTAATATAAAGTGCATTTCTTTTATTTGAAAAGTGGAGCGATTATCTTTAGCCCCTATAATTCATTTTTAAAAACCTACACTAATGAATAAAATGTATTTAGAGTCATAACTCATACATAGACACATAACTTTTTTTATTTTTCTGATTTAAAATCCTGAAAATTTAACATTTTGCGTTAACTTAATAACTTTAAATCAATGTATGTTAAAAGGAACTTTATATATTGCTTTCCTGAGTTGGGGAGCTGCTACTACCTTTACATTAAATATATTTGTTCATTAGATACCTAGGATTACTACAAAATCTCTAAATGTGAAGAAAGCAAAAATAAAAAATAAGTACAGGGTGGTTATAATTAAACTTCCCATATAAACAGCGTCATACAACGCAAGCGGGTGAGCGGATTGTAACGAAATTTGGTATATAGACTATACACGAGATGCGCTCACAGAATTTCGGAAAAAAAATAAATAATTTCAAAATGTCCACCAAAGGACGTCTTTTCTGGAAAAACATTAAACTTAATACAATAAATGACCGAAACGGAATACAGAAACAATATTAACACTTCAGAACAAAAATTATGAGTAATAAAATGTAAAACCGGGAAAAGCTGTCAGCTCTAGGAAAAAATGTCAAGATTTGCATGCTTGCGAAGAGGAAGCTTTAAACAAAACAGGTTAGGGTAAGAAATGTTTGTAGTCGTCATGTTTTATGTCGATGTTTCCAGCTTTAATGATGACGGTATCTTGTTGCGACGTTGAATGACTTAAAGAACTCCATAACGATTCATGTGCGAAGCATCAGAACTGATCAGTTATGATCTGCTGTTGAATACATTGTCCATCAATTTGAAATTCTGCAGGTGAATGAGGGTGGTCACATGGAGCACCTTTCCCTACATCATTCTGGACATGATTAACAACTGCTCCTCTTGTCCAATTTCGTCCTAATCTGTTCTTGTCTGAAAACTGAACTGTTTTTCTCACACAGCGTACTGTTATTTCTTCCTTGCCTTTACTTTATGTGGTTCGATGACAAGGTGATCAGAAACTAGTCAATAAATGTTAATATTGCTTCTATATTCCTTTTTGGTCGTTTATTGTGTTAAAATTAATGTTTTTCCGTAAAAAGCGTCCTCTGGTAAATATTTTGAACTAAAAATTTTTTTCGAGATTCCGTGAGCGCATCTCGTGTATAGTCTATATACCAAATTTCGCTGCAATCCGTTCACCCGTTTGCGTTGTATGATGCTGTTTATAGCGAAAGTTTAATTATAACCACCCTGTAGTTTGGCAAACTATGATATGCTGTAATGTGTTTCGGTAAGCGATGCTATTTCATATTATAGTTTGTTTTTATGCATAGTAATTGCCCTTTATGCAAAAAAAAAAAAAAAATGCATTTCTTATTGTTGATATTAATTTGGGTTGATGGCCAGATTGTTTCAGAAACACGAGATGTTCTACATGGAATCCATTTTTTGCCTGGCAGATGGATTTATGATCAAGCGCTATAATTGAAAATATTTTAAATAAATCTTTCATTCTGTGAGCAAGCCAGTGCTTTTTATTTATTCAAAACAGTACGAGGTTAATCACCCATACTCTTTTTTTAAACTGTGCTTCGACTAATAGATTATGTGCTCACTTAACAATTACACTCTCCAAAAACTTCCTTCAAATCAAAACTGAAACTTTTTATAAACAACATATTTTTATTTCAATGCCTAATATTTTAAATTAGCAAATCGAAAATAAATTACCGAATTGTGTGAATCCACAATTTTTTCTGAAGCATTGAATTAAAAGCATACTTTCATACATTAGTTTATTTTGCCTTTTTCTTTTATTATTGAAATTAAAAATTCCATCAGTCAAAAATCTGCTTATTCAAAAGATTGTTTTTCCATTGCATTCTCATTTCTTGTTATTTTTCTATTAAAGTCTTCTATTATCGCTTCAAGCTGTATTTGCTTTTTTTTAAAATCCTATTTCATTCTATTCTTATTAAAGATATGTGCTGATTTTTTTTCTTGAAATTTTTCTCATAGTAGTATGTATAATAAATAATGCTTTGATTTTTTTTTATACAGGTATTTATTTTTGATATAAAATAATATTTTTCATGAATTTTTAAATGCTGTTATCAGATAGAGTTAGTCCTGCATGCTTTGTAGTGAATTTTTAAAACTAATGGTATAACTCTTTCAGTTGTAAAAATTATTGCTCTGTGAAAACAATATAAGTCGAAATTTATATAAGAAGTACGAATTTTTTTTTTCTCTATTTTCTGTAATAGTGCTAATAATCGTTTTATTGTTGTTTATTTATTTATTATTATTTGAGATACTAGTGAATGTTTTGCATCATTAAAAAAAAAAAAAAAAAAAAAAAAAAAACTTAGAAACTATTGAATGCTTATTTGGGGTACATGACAATAGTTTCCTGTAGTGTATTGTCACTGTTGTTATAGTGTGATCTCTACAGAAATTTTAATTTATTAATCTATTTGATTTTATTGATTTATATAATTTTTATGATTATTTTAATAATTTTTAATTAATTTTGTATCACAAAATATAGCATTTCACTGCCATATCAGAGATGGTCTAATTATACTTTAACAAAATAAATATGAGTGTAATTTGAGATAATCCTGCATTATTAGATTGTTTGATTTTTTTTAAAATCAATCATAATACTGTAACAATGTAATATTTTCACCATAGAGAATATTCTATAGAAAGTGTTCAATATATAATACAATATATTTTTTATATCTGAATTGTTAATATAATGAAATATATTAACAAATTTTTCAATGCAGGAGGAATTTTATTTCTGCTGGAGCTGCAGCTGGAGTGGCTTCTGCTTTTGGTTCACCTGTTGGAGGTTTGTTGTTTTCCATGGAAGAAGTATCATCATTCTGGAATATGAAATTATCATGGCAAACTTTTTTTTGCTGCATGATTTCAACTTTTACTTCTGATCTGTTGAATTCAGCCTTTACTGCATTTCATTATGAAGGAAACTTCGGATTATTCAAAACTGAAAAATATATTTTATTTCAGGTAACACTTTTTAAATATACACTGATATTCAAATTTAATAGTATTTGTATATTTTATTGAATTTCCAACAGCATGTTTTAATGAAAGTTGGTTTGGCTACATTATTATGTTAGATAACAAAAAATTACAATTACCATTCACATTTATGATCAGCAAGTCTCATATCCTATGAAGCTCACATTGCAAGTTCATAGAAATATTTAATATAACTAATTTTCTAATCTGTATAGAATAAAGTTAAATATTCTTGTATATGAGTTCTTACCTTTATATGTATGAATTAATATTATTAAATTGATTCTCCGTGGGGTGAGGCTTCCAAACAAGAGTCTTCCGCTGAATAGTTATATCATCACTATCCGGATCAAGTTATATTTTAGGTACTATTATCTACCCCGATAAAATTTATTATCTATGCCTTTAAAAGTTTTAAGATAAAAATTAGTTTGAAAAACAGAAGGTTATTTTATAATGAACATATTTTTTTTTTGGGGGGGGGGGGAGATTTTTGGACGAAGATTTATTTATGAAGGAAGTATATTTTAATATTGAGAAATATCTTTTAAAGCATTGCTTGCATCTTTTTTAGAATTGTTTTTTTTTACATCAATGCTTTCTTATCGACCCACCGATTTTTGAACTTAGTGTTAAGGTTTTCGGACAATAATATGTATTCGAGAATCAGGTGTAGTAATATCAGTACTATTTATTAACTTTTCTGGGAGAAACAGTTACTTAATTGATGAAATTATGGTTGAAAATCAACCTAATGAGAAAATAATTATGACTGTATGAAAGATTATATCTTGAGAAAATGTTAAATGAAATGAAAATAAATAAATGTGTTGAAGGCAATGTATATTGTCAAAACTGAACTTTTGTAAAAAAAAAAAATTAATGTGTTTTCGGAATCGAAAATTTTGGTATTACTGAAAGTCAAAATAATTTACCCTTACATGAAATTCAAAATAATTTACCCTTACATGAAATTCAAAATAAAACATGTAGTGATCGTAGCGCCATCTTGCATTCATGTTATTCTAAAGCGCTACCTATCTACTTTCCCTAATACAATCTATGTTAATACTTCGACCGGGGAATCCCCGTTCTATGTATACGTTCGCTAAGCGGCGATGTTACGATAGTTGTTAGTGAAATAAAGAGTTTATTTTTCTAATAGCGATGAAGTGCTTTAAACAACACTCTACATAACACCACCACAATGGTGACCTGGAAAAGAGATCACGTATAAGTAAACTTCAAAACTTTCAACGCCTGCTATTGCTGTTCTGAGCTGTTTCCGTTTCTTCTCCAACATGGAAGAAAATTCTGCCGTGAAGATGCCTCCATTTAATTTTGGAGACCCTCAACTTTGGTTTATAATGGCAGAGGCAACATTTCAGCTTGCAGTTCCGAAACAGATAACTGCCAGTGCAACCAAGTACAACTATTGTGTCGCTAACCTTTCTCCTGAAGCAGCAGCTATAGTTCGCGATGTCATCACTTGTCCTGACAAAGACGATCCTTACAAGCAATTGAAAGAGGAACTTTTAAAAAGATGCGGTGAATCGAAATCTCAAGAAATTAGATGTCTTCTTGCCGGCGAACAGTTAGGTGACCGAAAGCCGACTGATTTACTACGTTATGCAAAGGCGTGCCGAAAACCATCACATTTCGGATACTCTTCTTCTGGAGTTATTTTTACAACAACTGCCCAAAAGCGTCCAGTCTATACTTCTAGCAATTAGTCCTCTAAATGCCACTAAAGCTGCGGAAATTGCGGATAGAATCATGCAAGTTACGCCACTCGTGGTAAGCAACATTTCAAGCTCTAATTCCTGTGCAAATGTAAATAATA